>WOGR01000483.1:0-25346 GCA_015342045.1 Leptinotarsa lineolata | reverse complement strand
CGCCATTGGATTTCTTTCTCTGGGGTTATTTTAAGACAATTGTATACAAACCTCCCCCGCAGGACATTCAGGATCTAAGACATAGGATTACTGACACATACAGACAAATTAATAACGAAACATTTACAGAAGTCCGACAGGAATTCAAGAATAGATTTTCCTTTTGCTTCGCTACCAGTGGTGAACATTTTGAACACCTAATAAAGTAAGGTACATTTATTTAATTGCAATAGCTATTATTTTATATTTTATTATTATTAATTTTCTTTTTGCCCTATTTTACGAGAACGGATAAACCAATGTCAGTTTTCTAAACGGGGTAGAATGAGGATTTTTAAGATCTTTAAAATGAGTTGTTACAAGACAGGGGGTGCTATTCAAAACTATTAAGTGGGGCTAGCTAGGGGTAAGGGGGTTGAACCTAAAATACCACTGACACTGGTTTTAAATAGTTTTCTAAACCTTAAATTCCCGTTGAAATTTGGATTGAAAATTGACAGTATCTCTTGTTGATTGAAATAAAAATTGATTCTTCCAAAATAGAGTCTTGAATGGCTGTCACATCTATTGCTTGAATTGAGAGTGGCATATTTTAAGGAAAAATTAGTTTTTGGGAAAGAAAGGTTTTGGCCTTTTATTTCTCCATATTTATACAATAAATATGAGAAACTTACAAAGGAAGGAAAAAACGATCAATTTCAAAATTAACTCTTAGAAAAATCTGTAGATCTTGTTGGAAGTTACTTTCAGATACAAACTGGAAGGAAAAACCCTCTCGAAACAACTACTTTCATATTAACATTGAATTACACGAAAGCAAAAGTACTTTCGAAACCACTGCTTTCAATGAACATTGAATTATACAGAATATAACTTTTTCCTATGCATTTTTTACTCCAAAAATTAGTTATGGAATTGAATCACTAAAATTTAATTACAGGTACCATATAACGTGATGTTTTGAATGAATTGAGTGCTTCATCTTGTGATGTAAGCCAGTTTGACTCTGAAGCAACAATAAGATAAGTGTCTTATTCCGACCTTATCCAGTACGATATCTGAAGAATGTTCGCAACAATTCTAGACGTTATTGAAAAAAGCAATTAATGACATTTTTCCCGATTTTACTAGGTCACGGGACTCAAAGTGACAGTGATATTGCAACAAGCAGTTTATGAATTCGTAATGAATAAAACTGTAATTCGTTCAAATCAGTATTGTTACTATTCATTTATTAAAAAAGATATTGTTATTGAAATATCAAAATAAGTTTAATGAATATTGAGGTGTTTAATTATACATACATATTAAGAAAATACATATTTCGAAACATTAATCTCCCTCAACGTTCCTTTATAGTAGGATCTGGTAAATGCCTGCCGGAAAACAACTATTTTCTCGGTTAATACGATGATGGACATTGAATTATATTCGACAAACCCTTATGCAAGTTACTTCACAGAGGTTAGTCTTGCAGATGCGTCTCGTTCCACGCTGAAGTCAATAGTAAATTACTACAGGATGGTTTCGGGGTAGATTCCTTGTCAGTGCTTGGCACTCGACTGACTTCAAACGATGGTGAATGAACGAGAATCATCTGCAAGGGGTGAAGTAACTTGCATTAATATTTGTCCGGTACAATTGAATTTCCATCTTCGTATGGGAAAGTAGTTGTTTTTCGGTAGGCATTCATCAGATCTCACTGTGTAGGAAAGTTGGGGGAGGTGAATATTTCGAAATTTCATTTGAAATTTTTTTGGAGAGTTGGTTGTCCAGCCTATTTGAGGTATTTGGTTCTCTATTCATTCAATTAAAGAAGTGATTTTTAGGAAATCCATCCGTACCGTAATTGTACTCTACGTCTCTTGTCATTTACGAATTCCGTATAGATCTCTATAAGAAAGAGGTAACATTAAATATCCGAGTGATGGAAAATAAATGTCACCTTAGGATAGACGTTCCGCTAAAATTTTAATAACAATATTTCCTTGACTCAAAGGGGGGCATTGAAACTGGTCCTTTATCAGTTCCTGACAATTTCTCGGCGTTTTGATAGTGTCACAATATGAAAATGGGGCGTAATCATCACTTAGGAGACGAAGCTGTAAAATACAGACGATGTACTTCGAATTCGAGAGGTATTTATCGAAACGAAGTAACAAAATGAAAACGGTTATGAGAGAATATTTCGTGAATAGAAAATTAGGGTGATTCACTGAAAGTGTCAGTTATTAAAGAGAATTATGTGTCTTCTTTCACTGCACCTTTTACATTGTGATGTTATTTTATACTACATGAACTCTCTTGCGAAAGTTTTTACATCTTTCAACAATCAGTCACTTTTATAGGCAATTTGGTGTTTTTTAATTTATTTGCTATGATCTGCAGGGTTTTGGGACAAACGTTTTGTTTGCAACTGCGACAGATATCATCATATGAATTTCCTAAATTTTCTGACATATTCCAGAAACCAATCTTCGGAATCAGATTTTTCTGATTTTTATTTCAATGTCTGTTACTGTTTCAGCAGGTAAAAGCCGAAATTAGAAAAGATTAGTCCATTTACAGGACACTTTTTAAACACCGAATTTTTCATAGTTTTCAGTGGTTGACCCATGACCCAAAAACGGTCGATATCGAGTTTTTCGTCGATTCCAAAGATGGATCTTCTCTAAGGGGAGTTGTCCATGTTTATTCGTACTCAATTTTTTTTCAAAGATAGTTAAATCCAACAATTCATTCGTGTCTTAGACTGGAACCACTAATGATTCCTATGCAGATCTAAACAGCGCTGTCTGGTGTTGGATCACGAATGCAGTTTGACGTTCGTTGGCCACACCAATACTGTCGCGGCATTGGCTAGAAAAATGATTGGCTTCGTTCTGCGTAACTGTTAACTGTAAATCATTCACCAATTTTAACGCCTTAACTATAGTTTAAACATCCCTTCTTCTCTTCAAGTTAGAATATGCTACTTCACTTTGGTATCCTTTCTATAATCTACATGAGGAAATCTTGGAAAATGTGCAAAGGCGTTCTCTGAAGTTTCCTGCATTTATAACTGATGGCGTGTACCCTGCTAGAGGAACTGACCACTCCACACTTTTCCATAGATTCGGTCTGCCTTCCTTGGAGCAACATAGAATCTCATCAAGTATTGTAATAAGTACAAAATTTTGTATAATGCCATTGATGCATCCTCGTTACTAGAACAAATTATCTTCAACGTACCTCAAGCTACTACACGTAGACAGATCACTTTCTATACCCCTTTTACTAGATCCAACCTTGGAAAAGTGTCTCCTATAAATTTGATGAGTGAAAATTATAATACCCACTGCAGTCAATACGATATTAATTTCGATCCACTGAAGACCACATCCAGAATTGAACAAATCATCATCTAGCTTACTGTCTTCATTTCATGTTACTTACAAATAATAATCGAATAATAACTAATTAATATGTCATCTTTGTTTTTAATTCGATCTTATATGTGAATGTATTTCTCAATTTGTCAAATCCTTAAAATGTAATTCATTTGTCTATATTTAGCTTAAGTAGCCTTTATTTATACTGCATTATTATATTATTGTAATTGGATTCATCTGTTGGGCAATAAAATTTTGTTTTTCTCCTTCTTTCTTTCTTTTTCTAAATAATTTAAAATATGAGGTATTGTAACTATTTAACATCTTGATATTTTGTAATGAAGATATTAATGATTACAATCTGAGCTGAGATATAATAACTTATAACTTTGCAAGGAGAAAAGGGAAATTGTTTCAGTGCTTACATTGTATGAGATTTCATTCAAGCATCAAAAAATAATTACATTGAGAAAAATATAACAGGAAAAATTCTCTCTACCATTTCTACCACGGTTCATTTATTGAAGAACAATATAAATTTATTTTTACAAAGAGAAGACACTCCTAAATTAGTCGAAATAAAAATTTCAGTGGTTATTGGTCGAAGACTAGAAGTGATCATTGTCGACTTTGTGATTGAAACCAAAAATAACACCTTCCGGCTTCGGTGGAATCTATCCAGTTCTACTCCAATTCAACATCCGACACGACCTTTCCATCACGCACCTCCTTTTGATACGGTCGAAAGTGGATTCGTGTGGCTTTCATTGACCAACTTCTATGTAATGGAATATATTGATGGAGTTGGGAAGTTGAAAACTTCGAAGGAATTCTCGAATTTCTCAAAATATCTTCCCTCTGTACTTCAGTGACATCTGAGCCAAATATGAAGTCGAGAAAGGAATTAAAAATCAATCATTCAACAATTCAGTTGACAAAAAACCTCTTTCGAAACTGGAAAGAGAAGAATAATTCGTTATCGAATAAAATTAGTTTTGCATATTTCAGGAATGTCGTCACTGTGTGTTTTCTCTTTGCAAAGATATCCAAAGTTGGCGTTCGAGTTGGAAATTATGAATAAAGTTCAGAATGTTCTGTAAAATGCCAAAATATGGGCAATTGGAATAGGTTGGGTACAATGGCAAGATATGAATATAATTCTGAGTCACAAAATATTTGAAAAATGTTGAAATCAATGATTAGCACACCAAACTACCTAAATTAACATGAATACGCTTTACGCAGTCGTAATACCCAGTCAAGATCAAAATGTATGAACCTCTGAAAAAATTAGCCACTCGCTGGCGCGAGTGGCTAGTTTTTTCAGAGGGAAAAAATTTCAAAAATCGACGGTCTTCATACTCGAATAAAAATATTGAAACTAAAGGGACACATTAGTCCGATTCCAACATCCGGGATGAAAACATCTCTGAAGAAGTTAGCCATGCGGCCTAGCAAAGAAAGTCCAAATTATGCTGGCCCTCAAACTCGAAAAAAATTACTGATAGTATACTATGGCTTAACAACTTACATTAAATCACTGATTACCACTAGATACTAATTTTCACCTTTATAATCTTTTTCTTGTAAACCGTTTCCCGAGCTGCATATAATTTAGATTTTTACTGATTCTCCCAAAAGGACAAAATTCAGATCCTTTTTTTTTTCGATTATCGAGGATTGGCGTCTTGAAGTTCACAGAACCACAAATGTGATTGGTCAATTATCAACCTACGGTTTCTCATTATTTGTGGGGCTCTGGAAACCGATTTTATCAATTATTCAAAGGGAAGGCGGTACCCAGCTATGGCAGGAAGTACTTCTGTAAAGTTTTTTTGGAAATGGAGTTTTATGAAAATGTTTCAATTCGGAGTTTTTCCAAACGCAAATATTTGTATTTCCTCAGAAATTATATGTTGATTTCAAACAGAAAAATTTTTGTTCATCGCATGAGTTGGCCAAACTATATATATTTATTTATCCTCTACAGAAATATATTTCCGATCGATCCAGAATAATGCCTATCAAATCATTTTTATAAAATATAATGAAACTTTTCTTGAAACGTTGAGAATAAGAAATAATTTTCAGCTTTCAGGAATGACGCAGAATGAAAATACGTTTCAATGCATATAATGAATTCAGAGCGTTTGGCTCGTTTTGTGAAAGTTGCGTTCTATTCGTGGAAAATAATGGGGCAGAAAATCTCTGGTTGAGTGTATAAATGAAATATGGCGCACTCTTTTGCGGTTACCAGAAATTTTTTTATATCCAAAATGGAAGTATGGTGCTAATACGGTTCAGCGAAGCCAAGAACGAAATTGTGCAATTTTTAATTTTGACGCCGTACGGATCGAGAAGAGAATTCAATTAATGTATTATTGCCAAAAGAAGGTATTTTGGTATGCGTAGGAAAAATGAAGTCATTGCAGTTTTGGTGATTATTAGGTAATGAATTGATGGCATTGGACAATTCTTGATGGAACTTCAAAACGTATTCAAGTAACTGGTATAACGTACATACTAATATGAATATGCCAGAGGACGCTATTGTATAGCGAATGTGTTGCGGCTTTGTGAATTGTTCAGTAAAATTCTCACATTGAATTAGTTGAGTATATGATATAACCCTTTTTTTACTTTTATTCAAATACATACTAAATGTATTTGGGTAAAAGTATTGCTAACACTAATTTTACTCAACATGTAAATGAATTAATAGAACTGCTAATTTTGGAAATTTTTTAAAATTAATTCCATCTTCTCCTTTCTGAGAGCAGAAACTGCAAATTGCACCTTTCAATAGGGATTTTGAACCGCCCAGTAACACAATTTGACGGTACCATTTGAATGATATTTTGAATCATTTGAAGAGGTGATATTTCGAATTGAGTAATGATTTGCAATGGGGAATTCCATAATTCACACAAAATTGGATTCGTTGGTCAAGTTATCATCGAACAATTCTTGTACAAAGTGTATTTCATGCGGATGCACTTTGGTCTTACGAAAAGGTTTTTGAACTGTATCATTTGTCAATATTGTATCAGCTCAAGAAGTGGCATTCGCGAGAGTTGAATTTGAACTTTATTGCATCAAACTAGTATCTGATTGTGTTTTAACGAAACCCAATATTATTTCATACCTGCTTGAGATTACGAGACTTTGTAATCATCACCGATTTTGATGTCAGAAAAAAGTTTTTTTTTCATATTTTTATTGTTCAAACAATATTAAGGTAGTTCGTGCATAAATACATTTCTGCTTCATTTTTTGAATTTAGCAGTACCTATATGTATCAGCAGCAGAACATTATAAAATCTGAAATGTTAATAAAATCGAATAGTAGAAAATGAAACTTTTATTGAAATGAAAAAGCAGGGTATCATCATACTTACATAGGTATAATCATACTTACATGATACTTAACACAATTATATTTTTTTTCTGAAATATTTTTAAATTTGATGAATTTTTTCCATCACGATTTTCTGTTTCTTCTCAGAAAATTATAAATGTTGTAGCTGATAATGCACATAATTCTCTATTTCTGGTTTTCAATAATTGAAAAATTAAATAATGGTCAAAACTTTTTTATTATTCGTCAAGACGCTTACACGTAATCTATCAAAATAAAAGTCTCAATCTATTTGACAGAAGACGAGAGTGCAGGGTCTCTTCTGATTTTAATTGAGTACAAAAAGGTAAAAAATACATTTTCTATTTGAAATTTGAAACATATCTTAAAAAAAGTATTTTTTCATAAATTATATTAATAGTGTCTAAACACTATAAATATTTAATTTCGTTTTTCGAACCGTTTCTATCTTCAAGTATTTGAAGGTAAACATTCCACAAATTATTTCAAATGAAATTGTTCTTAATGATTGAAAAATTCAAACTTCCATTGACAAGCACTACAGGAAAATCTTTAAAGCACTCTAATAGCGGTACCTGTGCGAAACTAGCGATTAACGTTGGATTTGAGTCGTTGGAGAATTAATTCATTTGGTAAAACGTTCTCAAAAAGATTATTCCACACAAATGCAGTTCTCCAAATGAAAGAGTTCTTGAACAGTGAAGTTTGAGTTATACTTGGTTGAACCTCAAAACGATGAGAGTTCAGTCCGTCACTTATTTCTGATATGTATCGTTCTTGGTGGAGTCAAATTTGCCAAGTCAGACCTTCCGGGAAAGTATCTATAAAAGTACAGGCAAATCTCCAACCTTTTTCGATGTTTCAGACTATATTATGATTTCAAAATAGTAGGCGCTACATTCTTAGAAATGACTGTCGTTTCTGCCCCAATCTGTCTCTTGCAGTGGTGTACGGAAATTATACTAAAAAGATGAGGAAAAATGATGACAAAATATACAGAATCACAACCTTTAATGCAATAATATTTATGACAATTAAGTGCCTACAATTATGGAATTATATTATATCAAGGTTGCAAGTGATGTTCGTGTTTCCAATCAGGCGGATAGCTCTTTTCTGGAAGGAATCCAGCAGGTAATGCTTGGGGGCGGAGCTCCATACATATGAACAATACTCCAAAGAAGCTCTGATATGAGCTTTATAAAGCATTAAAAATTGCTGAGGTTTGTACAGTTTTTTGGTTCGGAACAGTGTTTCAAGCTTTTGACAAGCTGCTTTCGTAATTCCAGCGACATAATTGTGTCAAGACATATTCGTGTCTGTTGATCTTTGTTTTTGAAAGCTATATTGATGATCGCTCAAGATGTTGAAGCCTTCCAAATAATTAAGAATAGTGTGGTTAATGCTGTTCGTGGTTGATATTTCAAAATTTGAGCCATTGGATATTGTGAATATTGAAGTAACCGAATATAGAAATTTCGGCACTGGGATGATTGATTTGCAGAAAGTCAATGTTGTTTGCAAGTAAAGAGAATAGTGCCCTATATTGTGTAATGCTTGGTGGTTGATGAATGCCCTATATGAGTTTTGAGTTTTTGTGATATTATTTTAAACCATATAACATCAAAGTTTTGGGGTTTCATCATTTCCTCTCGTTGACAAGACAGATCACTTCGGATAAAAAGATGTATTCCAAATTACGTCCGAATCGGTAGTGGAAATAATAGCCGGGATATTGACGGTGTTTGTTGAAGCATTGACTTTGGTTTCAGTGAGTGCAAGAATATGATGATTATTTGTTTGCACATGTTGGTGCACTGAGTTTATATTTGATATAGTGGTTTTCGAATAACTTCTGCAGGATGATGCCTTCGAATCAGCCCCCACCCGGAGATCCGATTGGGTAGCTATTTGACCTCCGGAGTATTTTGACCTTTGGAGCGCCATCATTCAAGTTTTTTCTTATATTCTCACACTTGAAACCGAAAACAGCCGGAGGAGCAAAGAAACGTTAGCCGGAAAGGAACTTCACACTGCTTAATCCGTTGCAATGGTATCTCACCGGGCGATGTCGGATAGGACCAGTATCTACCATTTGGAGTAATCAAATCAAAATGTACTTTATTGTCGGAGATAAAATCTCATTGACAAAGTGTTACTATTTTAAGAAATATAAGATATACAAATTAAAAGATAAATGTTATGTTATTGTAGTACTTGATCATTTGAACAGTCAGAAAGTCAAAATATATACGATACATATTGAAATAAATAATAATCAATATCTTCATGTAATACTTGAATGTAGATATAAGAATATAAAAACTATAAAGCATAAGAATATAAATAGTGAGTGACTGGAAAATAAAGGTGAATATCTAGTTCGTAAACATTATCGAACTATACAGTTCAGATTCTAATGTGTAAATCAAACAAAAAGTTAAAATAGTCACACAAAATGAAATTCAGTTGTTTATTGGGATAAAATTTTTGTCTGAAGGATTCGTCTAAAAAATAATAGGCCTTCGAAATCAGAAGCTTTTTTACGGACTTTCTGAATTATGTTATGCCTTTGATCTCAATTGGCAAAAGGTTGAACATTGGAATATTGAATATTGGAATCGGTGAACTCATATTGAGCTTATTTTTCGTATTTCGTCGAGGTGAACTGAAAATTTTGCTCCTATATTTTTTGCATCAGATATACCATTTACAAGATCTATAGACACGTTCACGGGAAGTATTCAAGTGACTTGGCATATTTGATTCCACTATGAGCGGTACATATCAGAAATACGCACCGTTCATAGAGCGCCTTAAAGATTTTCCTGTAGTGCTTGTGTTTTGTACTTAAAAAAAGTATAGAAGGCAAGGTCAAGATTATTCTTGTGAATAAAGCTCGGCAGGAATATCTGAATCTAACTTTATACATATTTCCGTCTCCTCTTTTTAGTAGTACAAGCACCCTAACAAACATGTATTGGCAACAAGTTCCCCAAAAGCCGATACCGTATCGTAGATGGGAATCAATGAGAGCAAAGTAC
Organism: Leptinotarsa lineolata; assembly: GCA_015342045.1. NCBI lineage: Eukaryota > Metazoa > Arthropoda > Insecta > Coleoptera > Chrysomelidae > Leptinotarsa > Leptinotarsa lineolata. Next base: position 15,552 of record WOGR01000483.1, on the reverse strand, counting down.
ACATTTTTTGCCACAATAGTGCCCAGTTTATGCTCTTAACTGCAAAGCATCCTGATGATTTTTTTTACATAGGTTATTTATGTGACCTTCAAAATCCAGATTTTCATCTTTTTGTAATCCCAAAAATTTTGCTGACATTTTGTTTGCTATTAATTGAGTATCCAGGTAAGTATCCAGTGTGGAGCATTTTAGGGTTATGATGTTAGTTTTTTGAGATATTAAATGATAAGAGATTTGCATCACACCAGTCTTTAATTTCTATAATATCCTTGCTGATCAAATCGTGCAGTTCCGTTTCATTCCTGCAATTCCAAAATACTGTAGTGTCATTTGCAAATTGGATTATTTTTGCATCTATATTAATGCGGGCTATGTCGTTGATATATAACAATAAGAGAATTGGGCCTAGAACCGATCCTTGCGGAACACCACAAGTAACTGCCTGGAGATGGAATATTTTGTCCGGGAGTTCAACTTTTTGAGTACGTTGTGACAGGTATGATCTCAACCATTTCAAAGATATATCTCTAAAGCCATATACTTCATGTTTTTATAGCAGAATTTCATGATCCATACAATCGAAAGCTTTTGAAACACCGCATAACACTGCCGCTGCTATTTCACTATAATTCAAATGAAAATATACGTTTTCCAGTAGATGAAACATTGCATCTTCCGTATTTTTTAAATTCTGAAACCCAAACTGACTGAAATACTAATAATATTCTGCCTACTCAAAAAGATCATTATTCTTTGTTTTACAAGTTTTCTATGATTTTGGCAAGGGTAGGAAGCATAGAAATAGGCCTCCTTTGTGCAAGGGAATAACAATGGGTGTTTAAAAAATTGCCTGGGAATACTCCAGTTATGAAGCTTGTGTTTTCAGCTTCCACCAAAGCGATGAAGGCGGATGTGGGCAATTTGGTAAATACTTTTATGCTCACGTCATCCCAACCCGTCGAGTTTGTATTTTTAATTTCTTCAAGAATTTGAATTTTTTCAAGAATTTAAATAGCTAGTAATTGTAAACTAATGGTACTAAACTTGTGTGTGAATCGAAATATGGAATTTTTTTTATTAATTTTCAATTCATTGTAATGAGTATTCTAAATTAACCTCATTATAATTTCAAAAAATTCAATTACTCTGGCATTTCATCAGAAATACTCATAATGATATGATTTGATTTCAATTTGTGTTTTCATTCTGGAGAGTTGATTTAATTCAGGTCCAAGTCAGTGATTCTTTATCTCTAAACAATGATACACATTAAACGTTCCGAACTTCGGCAACTGTAAAATATGCCAATTCAATAACTCGAACATCACGTCCCATTTCTTACTGAAACGTTTCCAGAGAACAAATAAGTAAACTACGTGATCTTATACTTTCAGTATTTTCCATTCTCCATACAGATGTTACCAGTTTTCAACAATTTTTCATAATTTTTTCAGAAGGATGTTATCGAAACACGATTTTAAAAAATGTTGGTAGGTCACATTTCACAAAAGAATACAAGAACAATCTTCAGAAATTTTGTTTTCCAATTACGAAGTAATTAAAAGCATGTAAAAGCTGACTGATATTTACTCTAGTACTTAATAAGTACTATTATGTAATAAGTAACAGCCACAAATCCCAATGTTTTATTTTTCTATTTATCCATATATTATTAAAGTGACCCAACCCATACTAAGGGCAATGAACGTTGCCAAATTTTCTCCATAACTGGTGTCTAGTAAAATTTTATTTCAGGTATGTTTGTGAGAATTCGTCATTTTCAAGTCAAAATTTCTCCATCTCCATTCACTCCAACTCAACTACTGTTCAATTTTGAGTTTCAATATTGATTCTAAAATTCAAAAAATCATACACTTACGTGATCAAATAGAAGAAACTGATTATTTGGAGGCAATTACTCTTTTATTTTACTTTCAGTTTTTTTTTTGATCCCGTTCATTCCATCCCTTTTTTCATTAGGTCTACGAGTATTGCTTTTGTGTTTCATCTTTCATGTCTGCCTCTTCTTTCTCAATATTTGAAGTATTTATTTCGACCCCCTCTTGCAATTTAACTGAACTTTTTGGTTCATTCGGGCTATATTTTCTATTTCCTCTCAGATTTCTACATTTAAATCCCATCTCCAATTTCTTTTTTCTGGCATGATTTCCGATTATCTAGTGTTCTCTTCGAGTGTAGGTATATCAAATCTCTAGCTAGAAAACGAATAAAATTCAAAAGAAAAAATTATTCTTCAGCCCCTCACATTTATCATTTTTTTTTCTATAAACGTATCCAAGTCAGTCAAACGACTCAAAATTTGGGGATTTGAGAATCCAAACAATTAAAAATGAATGAATAAATATTTTTCTATCCATTCATATATTCATACATGGATCTATGCTGTTACGGTTTGTTTTAGCTCAATAGATTTTTACTTTACGCTACCTTGAAACTATCACTTGTTGCTAAAAATACGTTTTATTAGTGTCTGTGTATAGAATACACTTGCTATATTCTCATCACTGTTTCTTTTCTCTCACATCTAAGCTGATCGCTCCACTTGAAATAATAAAACATAGATCTGTACCAATGTACTAATGATCTCACTTTCAATTGATTCCATGGACCTTCATCTCGAGTTTTCATGATTGAAAGAATATCAATATAAGTACTTGTCGCTATCATGAACTCATCGTCTAACAATCTGTGCTTCGATTCATATTAGTATACCTTCGCTACACTTCACCAGCTGTAAAGTTAGACATTTTTGAGGTTATACGTACTCAGAACATTTTGACATATGTGCGCTTTTTGTTTTTTAACGTAACTTAAAAGATTCATCTCGGCCTAACAATAGAAATAAATCGTGAACATTTTCGTGCGATTATTTTTTACAATTTTCGACGTGGATTAACTCAGTAGCAGTGCATGGATGAACTCAATTCAATTTTTGAGCGACGAATCTCCATCAAGGACCCGTGTTTTTCGATGATATGGTGAATTCAATCGTGGTCGTAGTTCACTCCAAGACGAATTTCGTGAAGGGGTTATCCAAAACCAGTTGTTGTTCCGAAAGCCATTGATGCTGTGCGTGAACTGATATTGGAAGATCGAGACATTGAGACAACCTTAGGCATCAGTGGGACCAGCATATATTCAATATTGCATAAACATTTGACTGTCAAAAAAAATTGTTCGCGTTGGATCCCACACAATTTGTCAATCGCTTAAAAAAAGGCTCGTGTCGATTGGTTAAAGAAAATGCTCAAAAAATACGATCGCGGTGCTCCGAAACACGTTTATGACATCCTGACAGGTGATGAATCGGATTTACGCAAAAGTGCTTCGACAATTGGTTCAAACGCATGCAAAAGTGTATAGATCTTCATGGGGAATATTTTGAAAAACAATAAAGTAATTTTCGATGATTGATATCTGTTTTCGTTCTCTAATCCCGAAATATAAAAGTCAACCCCCTAAGTGATTCTTTATCTACAAGAGTCTAGAAAATATTGAACTGTCTGATACCCTAGCTTAGCTCAGTAATTGCTGTAATAACTGCTTTATTGTTCATAATTGCCTGTTATATGTACCAGTTGTAAACATTCAGTATACATAATGAAAGGCTTGAATTATTTTTTTTTGTGATAGATTCGGCCGTGACTTGATGAAGATCCATAGTAATTTCACCAACTACACCTTACGATTTGATCTTCACAAACTTTATTTAACAGTATATCACATGCTTCGCTATCACAGTAGCTTTTGAATTGAATTGTATTGTTAAATAAAGTTTGTGAAGATCAAATGGTAAGGTGTAGTTTGTAAAACTTGAATTATTTATCCAAGTAAATATAATTATCAATATAGGGTTTAATGTTAGATTAGAAACCCATCTGAAATCTTATGCATGAATCTTATGCATCATAACCTTGTTTCAATTCTATTTCTTTCACAGCCTTGGCAAGATTAGGTATCCGATTTGACAGTTGCCAAGATACCTTTAATTAAACGTATGTTGTGGAATTGATTGAATTTGATGTTTTCCCGAATGTCGGATAAAATCGTCAAACTTTTTCGCCTTACGTGCTCTTACTTTGTAGCTTCTGGTTGACGGGGATGCACCCGTCCAATCATAAGAATTGTGGACTATATATATAAGGGGATGTTTGCGATTGGGTATAAACGAGCACCCGTAAATCATACACGTCCAAACTGAGACTTCGGGTCTTTCCATCGCGGTGAGCATTTTTCGGCTAATCTTTTAGACTATATGTGCGAGGAAACAGACGTTACCGGTTGATGCAAAAACTCGGAATATATTTTCACATATGCTCATACCAAATATTCGGGGGAATATCCGAGAACTTGACAATAACCCACGAGCGTTTTGTTAGTATCAGTATGGTTTATTTTGTACGATATACCTCTGCATTCAACATTGTTGAATTGATAGAATTCCTTAAGTTAGTCTTTGAATATTATTTGAGATCAAGGTAAATTGAGTTATTTCATCTTCCCGCATCCCAATTTACACAAAACATAGCACTAATTTTTTTGACTCGTGATAATGCGTCTGAAATTTTTTCAAATATGTTCGCCATTTTCTATGAAATGGCGGAAGTTTTCATAATTTGGCGATAGCACAAATAACTTATTTGTCGCAAACAAAAACAATCAATTCAGTTTGTAGTCCTGTTTCTGTAACCCAATATAACAAGATAGAGTATGGGTAGGTTTTTGAAATCTGTATGTATTCTGTATCATTTACTTTTTTGCATGTGTTTCATTTCTAGAATGTTAAACAACAAATGGTGCAAACATTTCGCAATCTCCTCACGTTTTCTAAGTTTCCTAATTGGCCATAGCTATTAGGTTTATTCAATACAAAGAAACTAGAACTAGAACTAATTAGTTGATTTGCTGACATCCTTACTTTTGCAATCGGGTTGTCTTTATGCACTTTTTCTTGTGTATAGGTCGATTCATCATTTAATTATTCATTTCATGACAATTTCAAACTCTAATATTCACATCAAAAATTAGTTAATGAGTTTCTTCTTGAAATACTTATCATTGAACAGAATAGTAATTTAATTTGGCGAAAGGTTTGGCGAATGAGCAATGAACGTTTTGTTGCCTGCTTCTGGAGAACCTGCGTCTGAAGAACTTAACCAATTATTTTCGTCGATGCACAAAAACAACAAAATAGTTGGAGGCTAGGCAGCTTCTATAGAGTTTTACAGTAATTAAATACATTAGAGGTGCTGAACTGATTAAAATTAACATAAATCGAAACTCATATTTCACATAAATCCTAAAATTTTAATTTTGTATTTATATTATCGTTTCCTTTTTCTGGAAATGATTTTGACATGTGAATCACAGTTCATTCGATCAAAATGCGTACAAATCTCATAATTTCCACAATTTACTTCAAGCAAACACTCTCTTCATGATAATTTAAAAAACATTTCTTCAACTTATGGTCTGGAGATGTTTTCAAATTATTGAAATTTATTAATTTGTAGACACTTTAATAGATCAAAATTGGTGCACTCGTGATATAATATCAACATATTGCAGCCTGGATGAATTTTTCAACCAATAAACCAATGAAAATTTGCTACGTACGCGAAAGCTGTTGAATTTTGATAGCACTCATTATTTGACATTCTATGATTATCATCGGGACTAATCTTATACTACAGATACATTTTAGTATTCATTTTACCACTGTTATGTACCCTCTAGGTTGAAGAAATTATATCAATTGGTAACAGTTTCCTCAAGCCTTTCTAGGCCGAAATACCGCAACAAATACAAACAGTGTATTTATTATAAATGTGTATGTATTCATGTCAGTAGTTTTTCACGAAAATGAATGTTTCGTTCTGTTCTGTTATATCCCTCGTACACGAAGCTCAATTCAAGTCATTTTCTTAGCCAAATTTCAACAATTATGGATTCGCACACATTTTAATCGATTAAACTTTATGTACTCACTTGACTTTTCACCTCAATGCTTGAAAACAACGAAACACTAGAAGGCTAGGTAGGGTATAAAGAGTTTTACAGAGATTAAATGCACCAGACGTATTCCACCGATTGAAATGAACATAAATCGGTGCTCCCATTCCAGCTAAATCCTGAAAATTTTTTTAACCTGAATTTTTTTAGATCATTTCATCGTTTCATTTTGTCCGAAAATAATCTCAATATAGTTATTCAAGATATCAAATTATTACAAACTCAATCAAGTCAGTTACTCAGCAACATTTCTAGAATTATGGATTTGCTCAATCAAAGCGTCTAGTTGTCTGTGAGGAAATATTATCTGAATTATAAAAAAAGAAAACTGCAAAAGGAGAATGGTGATTCTATGTGCCACACGTTAAATCATTCAGGAAGAGACTGCTTATATAATTTAAATTTTTTCGTATGTAATTTTTCACCATTAAATTACCGAAATTTTCATAAAATATTTTTTTAAAAAACACTGTAATATTTTCCAGGTATGGATTCCATATAGTCTTCAGTATTTCTTTTTTATCTACTCATAAATGAATATTTCTTCTGATAAGAAAAACGAATAAATATCTGAAAACGAATAGTTTAATTTGATCTCAAAATACCTTTTCACATGAATAGTAACTGAGTGGGCTGTTATAAATTATCTTGCAGGCATTTAAATATATTCCTCAGCAGTTATTTTGTGAAATATCATATGGTACTTCACTTTATTCGAATATTTCTTTTAGTACATATAGAGTTGGAATCAACATCCAATTCAATTAAGTAAAGGTTCCTATTGTTTTCCTATTGTTAGGGTACTATTGAACCATTGAAAATTTTTAAATTTTATTTATTGGGTTTATTCACAGAAATATTGAAAATCTTTGGGGAAAAAATTCTTTCTGTTACTCCATCTTAAAACAAAAAATTGTGGGAATCTTCCAATGAACGGAAAGAACCAATCAATTTCAAAATAGGTGACTCTATACATATATGTGTAGATCATGCAAAGAAGTAACTTTCAGACACAAACTGGAAGTAAAAGCCCACCTGAAATAGCTACTTTTTTATAAACATTGAATTACAAAACATTCGTTATGGAATTGAATCGGATATCATTCACAGGATTCATATACAATATACTGACTGAAAGTAAAAATTCCTCCTACAAGGAACACTGTCATCCTCATTGGAAGACATCGATGTTTCGCCATAATACACTTTCCTTGGGGCTCTTCAGTACCAATCTGAATAACATTATTAAAAAAACCATACAATTCTACTCATGTCATCGATGACTGTAATGACGTTCATTTGATTATTTGCTTAAATCTTGTTCAAATTGAAAGGGTTATATTTTTTCATATCAAGATGGAGTAGTAGAAAGCCAAAAACTTTCTGTCCCAAATATCAATCACTTCTAAAAATATAACCCTAATAATTTATCGAGAACTTGTTTTCACTTTACCGTTGTAACTTTTATTGTAATATACTATAATGAAAATAGTAGATACTGGATTCTCATATCGAATAACGAAAATACTTTTGTCTAATTTCTACCAAGTTTATCATTTGTTACGACCGGTTTCGGTTTATTAGACCTTTCTCAAGTCCAATAAACCGAAACCGGTCGTAACAAATAATAAACTCAGTAGAAATTAGACGAAAGTATTTTATTAATTCTATATTTAATATGAATATCTGCAAAATAAATAGGTCATTAATCGAACAAACTAAATTTTCAAAAATAACTGACGTTTTTGACTCAAGCTGTCTCTTGTAGTGGCGTACGGAAATTGTACTGAACAGATGAGGAAAAATGATGATAAAATATATTGATTCACAACCTTGACAACAATGTTTTCGTTATTTCTGAGAATTTACTGCCTACTATTAAGGAATTGCACTCCATCAAAATCTAATCATATATTTTTCATATGAGGTGTCGTCAGACGTCGGGCACCCTCAAATCCAAAATTATAAATACGGACTTGTAATTTTTGTAACAATTTTTTTATCATAACGTTCATACAATATCATCCAATTGAAGTTTTCTCGATGCACCCAAGAGTTTTGGTCATTTGATGATAATAATCGAATCGATCATTTTTAATGACGACTCTGATAATAATTCGAATAGAAGCAATTCTTACTCTCTTCATGTATATTCTCAAAATCTACGCCTAGTACCTACATGAATTGATATTTTAAACTTCTAATATGCGGTATTACATGTCCCACAACTTCTAGAAACTCAAACTTTCAGGTTGAGCGGGGTTCAATTACGAGTCAATCAGTCATTTCCCGAGAAAATTTCCGTATTTCAGAAACCAACAATGAAATTTTAGTTTTGAAGATATTGGAAAATAATCTTGGCTTTTGCTGGTATCGTCTATTTTGGTGAATTTTATGGATGATAATCAAAATTTCTCAGGAATTTCTTAGGAAAAATAAATGCATTCACAAAACGAAAACAACATCAGTAGCTCATTGTTCCGGATCATCCATTCATATTTTTTCATATTTTTCAGTAGTTAAAACCAGAACCAAAGACATAACAAAATTGTCAACGGCAATTATTTTAAGAAAATATTAACTCAAAATCAATCAACTAATCAGCACAAAGTATTCATGATCCAACACCAGTTGATATTTTGACCTGTCAGCGCATTTTTGGCCTGTCATAGTTTTCATTAGTGGTACCAGATTGAGCAACGATTCTATTGTTGGGGAAGTCCGAGTAGGAGCACGAGTAGTAAGCACAGACATCTCTTACAAAAACATCATCTACGAGATTGACAGAAAACTTAAATATTGCTTATCCAAAGTAAAAAACGGTTCCCACGGTGGTCTCTTGCAGAGCCAAGCTTTGACATCGACCGCTAGAGGATTCACTAAAATGAAAGATACCTGTAAATGCCGATATTCAAGTTTATTTCTTCAGTATGTTCGAAACAAAGAAATTTTATTATTGGTTTCTGAAATATCCGAATTTTCTCAGAAAATTCATATGAGCATTGGATTAGAGAGACATGTTCTTTTACAACAATACGTATTTTTTATTATTGTTTGATTCTCGACTATACATCTTGAGTGCTGAAATGGGCTGGATATGAAAGTTTTCATTAAACTTCTGGAACGAGGTGAGAAAACGCAATCGGAAGTATTTGAGGTTTGTTATATCAGTACATTTCAGTTACTACGTGAAATTTAGGAAAATATGCTGTGGAACATAAAAAGAGTAAGAATTGCTTCCATTCGAGAAATTTTCGGGATCCTAATGAAAAAAATTGAATTATTTGATGATCATCAACTTACCTAAGCTTTCGGTAATATAAAAAAAATTTATGATATATGGATAGTAACGATTAAAGAATCGCTACAGAAAATACGGGTTTGTATTTTAAATACTGATGCATAAAAATTCCATGACCATATTCTGATAGGGGTAGAATATGAAAAGATTTTCAATATATTTGCAAATGAAGAACAAACAGCAAAAAATCGAATTTTCAGTTTTTCCTTCGAAACCAAAACAAGTAGAGTTGATTTCCTTTCGGCATCTTTTGATAATACTCCAAAATATTCAATTAGTCACAATTCAACCGACTCTTCATCTCTTACCGTTTACATATATATATACAGGCTCGGATTTGAATAGCCCTAATACGAAATGTGTTGATTTTTTGCTATCTTGGAATAAAAAAGAAATATCTGAACAAGTCAGGCTTCCACTGATTGATTCTTAACAATTTGAAGGGATATTCAGGTAGTCTTTTTATTACTATGATCTGCTATATCTGCTAAATATCTACAAATTATAAAGTAACAATTGTAATGAAATATGAAATACTCCAACCGTGATACGATAGATAGTCATCATCCTAATTTACTCTAACCTAGTAAATAAACCTGCGACAGTTTTCCCGTGAGAATATATATGATTTGTCGTGCAGCTAGAGGTAATCAAAGTTGCATGTCCTGACACCCAAATTCTCGTAAAAACTCACGTCAATTTTTTTTTTATTGAGAACAATAACATAGTCGTATCCACCTGAAAGGTGATACGACGGATTAGTACAATACTGATTATAATATATACTAAAACAGTAAATGTGTACACATATTCAAATTTTATTCAATAAGTCTGTCTTTAAGGTAACCAAATTGTTTTTATAAGTGTTGGTTTTGCAGTCAAAAACTCTCACAAGCTGCAGGTTGTTCCAAAAATGGGCTGAAAATCATATTTTTATTTGAATGATAGGACCGTTAGCAAAAAGTAATAGGTACTTGGAAATTTGCGACTCAAAGTTAACTTTTTCTGCATATCATATTAGGTTCTATATGTTTTATTCAAAACTTTTCTTGCTGGTGATGTTCTGTGTCTATATATGAATGTTAAATTTCCGTAGTCTCAAATTTAAAACCATCATGAATATATGAAACGAGTTCAGGAAATAACTTTTGAGTTTGATATCAGCGACCCACCTGCGCCGCTGAGATTTCCTGCTCCGCCACACAATTTTCAACAACTAATCACTTCTAAACTAAAAACGTTAAAATTAAAAGGAACGGTAGTCGAGTGATATTAGACTTGATGATAATAATTTCCTGCGTTTTGTTTTTCAAATCCCATACAACCAATTCAGAGACATGCCCTTTGTATATTTTTAATTTTTGAATACTTCACGAACGTTTTGATAAGTTCAATTAGATATTAATCCGCACTCTTGTGTGAATATTCTTCTTAATTGCTTAGTTGTGTCCAACTGCGCTTAAAAACTACAAAATTTTAAGTGCCCCCAGATAAAGCAACGAAGCCAAAGCATTGATTTGGATTATCAAGCGCGTCCAGTGGACACTATAAACGGGGGTGTCCCTCATCTTTTTTTCAATAGAAATGGGGGTTGAGTGATATTTCATTGATAAGGGCTTTCATTTCTCTATCTATTGGTGGAAATCTGTTACTCGTTTGAAAAATATGAAACTCTTCGTCTATTACACTGATTTTAAAAACAAACATTTTGAAGGAGTTATCTTATCTTTTCCACTTACTTTTTTCAAGAGAGTCGCTGTAAATTAAGAGGTTGATAATACCCGGAGTTTTGATTCAGCAGAGATGGTTTCAAGAGATTTCTTGGAATGTTCAGAACTTAGTAACATTTGCCTGATTCTCTATTTATCACTCTTTACTTTTTCTATCCGTATAGATGATAATCAAACCAAATGATTCAACATTTATCATCTAAACATATTTTTGAATAGCCGGTTCATCATCATTATTTCAGTTAGTGAATGACTATACATATTGAACCAGTTTTAATGTTGTATGTTGATTTTGTTTGTATGCAAACATTTCTGTTCAAACACACGGAAATATTAATTTTCATCATCACGTTTCCAATGAATTGCAATCTGCTTTATTCTACCTCAAATGTAAATACATACAGTAGATTGAATGCACTGTTATTATTTGCACTTCATTTGAAACGTTTCTTTATGCGAATCATTTATATTGTTCAAAAAATGAGATTTCTGTGTGATTCATCGTTTTTTGAACGGAATATTTGTTCCAACAAATTTTTTCCAGTTTGTATCATCAGGAAGAAGTATCTATGTATGATCTGTACATTTTCAAAGAGTTTCAATTGGTATCTTGTAATTTTTTCTCATTGTTTTTGGAAGATTTTTTCTTTTTATAATTTTGAAGTAAAAAATTGACATGGTTTTGTGAAATCATTTCGGTATTGTGGAGTTTAAATTCTCCATATTCAAAAAAGGTTGAATAATAGAAAAGTTTCCAAAATTTTGATATTTGTATGAAAATTAAAGAATACATCTTCTTGCATATTTCTTGTGTGATGCAAATCAGCTGAAAAATAAATTATTAAAGATTCAGTTTCAGATTATTTCGTTATCTCCTCCTTTTATTCAAGATTACTTCTGAATAAATTCAGAAAATTGCGATTGAATGCTATTTGTTTGTGACACAAACAACGTAGAAATGAAGCGTGTGTTTTCAAAAAATTTCAATTTTCTTGGGAAAAAAATCCCACGAATCATTTGCTTTCGAAGTGGAGCTTTCCAAAAATATTGAATTCAACTTACTTTTTTTTGCCAGTGAAATAGCTCAGAGACACTTTTTCGCATGTTCCCGAATTTGAATTTAATTCACTGTCACTATAGTAAATCTCTATTACTCACATGAAAATAAAGCGCAGTCTTTGCATCTTTCATTATATATACTCTTTGTCTAAGTTTTCTTTCACTGTTCCAAAAGAATATTCCTTTTCAACTTGCACACAACGAGTAGTATTGTCGCCATTCACCATTATATAATCTTTCTTTTCTAGGCAGTGGAAAAATATAGAATATTATGGTTTCGTAAACCAGAAGTACACGCACAATGATTCTTCCCATTCCGGGAATCTGCTTTCAGAAAACCCAAATTGATCATTCTCATTGAAAATTCTCAAGTTTAATTCAAGTGTAAGATTTTCAGACGATACTTTCACAAACTTTATAGCGATACATTTTCGACAAAACATTGAATGAAGATTTTCAAATATTATCGTTAAATAGAATATATTGTGACAAATTTATGACTTGAATTGTCTTATATAATTCATTTCTAACAATATTTCAATATCACAGACTAATTTATTTATTACAACACTTATTTTTATTAATTTATTTACAATACGGATTCGCTTTCTCAACTGCCCTCTTTGGTCGGGAAGACCGGCTTATATCGGTAAAGGTCCTTTCGAGAAATCTGTAGTCGGTTCTGTACTCGCCTAGACTATTACCGGCGATTCCAGGCTACATTCTTTCGAGGTGAAGTCATGTGTTTGTCCGCTGACTTGGCCGTCGTTTCACCGCAACCGGTCAGAGGCGGCTTCAGATTCGTTACAATATCAAAGGAATTTACTGGGTTTGATTGCAATGATCTGTAGATTTTATGCTTGAAGTTTTGTCTATGATTGCGGTAGACATTATCAAAAGCAATGGAGTAACGGTTTGGATTTCCAGTTTCCTATTGGTTGAATTAAATGATCCGATACGAGTGCAATTAAGTGTGGTGGTCAGAATTTATTGATGTTGAATACCTACCTCCTCTTCGGTTGAAATTGTTTCTGTATTTTCCAATTTTTATCGCCTATCTATATAGTCTTGAATGATAGCTGAGTTCATCAAGCACTCAGATCTCTTCTAACGCGATCATCTCGGTACCCCATATCATGCCCATTTAGAGTTGCATTGGTATTCTCTTTCCCAGGTTATATTGTCCGCTCAAATTCGGCTTTACCACACCTATGGCCGACCGTCCATTGGAACCGTTTTCGGCTGAACCCTCTTCGGCCGTTGTACGGCCATGTACGGCCGAACGATCCCATTAAAAGTCCGGAGTTCATCCACTAGACACTACTGTTCGGCCATTCACGGCCGTCCGCCGGTCCAATCCGATAGAAATGGGATTTGATTTTACGGTCTCAATCGGCCGAACAGTGCAACGAGTATAGTTGTTTAAAGAACTTACGTGCAACCTTTTTGAAATAATTTCTGTGAGTTTTTTGTTCTAATCATTCTAAGATGGATATTGATATCATTAGTGCCGTTCAAGAGCACCCTGCATGGTGGGATATAAGAAGTAAAATTTACTTCCGTTGCGACGTACAGAGAAAACTATAGTATTTTTGCTTTTTTTGTCTTCGGTTTCTTCACATATTGAGGGGTATCTAATATTAATATCTAATATTAATAATAATTCCCCCACATCCATTTTGATTGCCCATAGCTGGGGACATTCAACTGGTAACTGACGGCTGAGCGTCGACTGCAATGGACGGTCTTTCGGTTCTCTTGCCGGCTGTTTGTTATTCGGTCGTATAACGGTTGAATGCGGTTCCAATGGACGGCTAGGCCATTCCCTTCGAAAGCATTTTTCAAATGATTGAGTTTCTCAGGAGATCTTAGGTTTACAAATGTGTCGAGCCCTCTCATCTACAGTATTAATTGTCGTGATTTGTCGTTTTTTATCAGGAAGCCTGTCTGTGTGCGTTGGTTCTTCACGTCTGATAACTATAACATCCAGGAGACTATTGTTCCTCAAGTTTTCCGTTCTACTGTGAATTGTATTTTTGGGTTGAGGGAGTTCAGATATGAACGTAATTCGTTTAGTCGCTCTTTACCGTGCTGCCATACACGGCCGCTCACAATATGACGAATTTTTCCATAGAGAAGTTTTCCGTCACAGGACTTGATGGTGCTCTCCGTTTGTTCATAAACAATGATGAACAATATGCAAACAGGGAGGCTGTGTCGGTGGAGAATACTTTGTTGTTTAGGTGTATACCTCTCATCTATTCGATTATTTAATAACTCGGTTAAAATAATGAATACTACATGAACATGTGGCATACAGTATTTTTTCTGTGATTTTAGAATTTTGCTCTATTCGCTGTATGTACTTCTTTTAAGAATAATTCGCCTAAAACACGGTAACCTGATGGAATCTGCGGAAAACTGCCACGCGTAATTGAAATTTCTGCAAGGGAACAATCGAAAAAACTCCGCCTTGCAAAGTATACCCAAACATGTTCACAATAAATCTACCGGTATAAATAGCTCTTTAAATACTGGCTGGTTACAATTTATCGGGAAAATAAATTTCACGCCGGTTGTGTGCCGCTATAGAATGTTCCAGAAGAGCATATATTAGGCGCATAAGAGATTGGATATTAGGCAAGGACCAAATGAAATATCCTCGTGAAAATTTAATTAGGGAAATGAGGAAAATGAAAAATTGTAGATAGAAAATATTCGCGAAATGACTTTTCCGGCTGAAAGTCGACAGCAATTACGTGAAGATGCAAACGGTGTGGCTGAGAGCTCGCGAAGCACTTTTATCGGAAATAGTCTCGTTATAGAAAATTTGACGGATTCGCGGATCGAGAGAGTTTCGATAAAAACATAAACTAGATATAAAATTTAAGAAAGCCAAAAAGTATTTCTACTCCAATTGGAACTAATTATGAAACGATAACCTAGAATTTGTTAATAGTTCATCTTAAACGTTATGGCTGATCATATAGATGAGAATTTCCTTCAGGATCAAAGATCAGTATCCCTGAACGTTGTTCATTTAGATATTTTTTTTTTGATTTGATGCCAGTCTTAAGGTATGCCTACTTACTATAGTGACGAAAGTTTTTTGTCCTTATGTAAGGTCTTGGGCTATGTGGATATGCATTTCGTTAGTACATCGACAGGTAGATGGGGCGACGTTTTCGGACTTCGCTTCTGCCTAGTTGGAAGAATGATAATTTGAATGGAATTCGATTTTTAATTATTGGAAATCATCCACTTTAGGTTGCTGATAGACACCACCTTGCACTGACGAGTGGCCAAACAGCCCGAAACCGGTCTGTAAGTGTGCTCCAATAATGGAAAATCGATTCCGGAAGTTGTATCGCCAACTGCATATGCAGGAATTACTTCTGTGAAGAATCCTGCACTGACACCTGTCGGATA
>WOGR01000482.1:0-25348 GCA_015342045.1 Leptinotarsa lineolata | reverse complement strand
GAATGTCATTCAAGTTTACTTCAAAGTCGCCTTGCCTGCGTCATCTGACGTAGTTCAAGGGTATGACGTAGGTGAAAGTCGTTCAAGGTCGAACTTCTTTGAAGTCACTTTGTCGACATCGTGTCTTCGAAATAGTCGCGTGAATTAAAGGTCTTGGAAATATAAGAGTGTGAATGAAGGTCATTCAAGTTTGAACCCAAAACAATACCTCAAAGTCACCTTGACTGAGTTGCCGCTGTGTAATATAGGTCAAGGGTGTGACGTAGGTCAAGGTTGTTTAGGGTCGAAGCCAACTCGATGTCCACAGGCGACCCCCCACCACATATTCCAACTTGATGCGCTGACAGAAGGATATACGAGCAAGCAGTGGTCGTTGGAACTTCACGGAGTGCAAGACGTGAGCGCTCTCTGTCACGATAGGTACCGTCCAAACTGATGAAGGACCGCTAGTCGGTGGATCTTTGTGGCATGTGTTTATTCTGTACAAACTCGTAGAGTACACATAAAGGACAATGTCAAACCTTGACTTTACCGTGTATGCAATCTAGTCCCCTAATCTCAAAGTTGAATTCCATGTTCAAGGTAATGTTTCATGGACATAGCTGAAGAACGTCCTTCAAGGTCAAAACTTAAGATCTCATACCCGAAACAGACTAAATTCTCAGGGTCAACCCCCAAAGTCATGTGACGTCAGTTGAAGTCAATTCTATTAATGACGTAATAGTGGTGGGGGAGGCTTAGAACCGGCTCAAATCTCCTACATGCATTTCTTGTGGAGCTTATAATATAAAGATGTCTCGCTTGACTTGAGCAAAACTCTACGCTAAATTTTGTAAAAAAGCATCAGTGGTTCAAGATTCCATGGATGAAAAAAAAGCTAATTTTGTATTACTCGTGCAGAATGCAGTAATGAGGAATTTTCTTTCGCGACGGAAAAATAGTTTTGACTTTACCTACCTGATCTTATGCTGAAATTTTTGGAATTTTAAGTTTTGAAGTTGATGTTAGTGTCACCAGAAAGAAATTGAGTCACTATGGTAAGTATAATCATGTTATGGCAGCTTTGAGGAGTGAGTTTTTATTTGGCTATATTATAATTCCAAAATAGGCACTGAATTCTCAGAAATGGCTGACGTTTTTTACTTGATCAAACAGATCATAATTGGTTAATAACATGGTATATAAATTGTATTTTCAAGCAAACTCGCGATATGATAAAAGAATAAATATTTTGATAAAGTTTTCAAATTATTACTCAGAAATCAATATAATTTTCTACAGAAATTGAACACCTTTTTCTAAATATTCACAATTTTTCATTTTTAATGGTAACTTATAATTTTGCAAACCTTCATATATAATTGATTGTCTCCAAAACTTCATATATAATTGATTGTCTCCAAAACGTGTGTTATTTATTTGGATATCAGTTGAATTTCTTGTATTATATGAACTGCTGTTACTTGAGAACTGTACTTAATCTGATATATTCAGGAAGCATATCATTTATGAATTTGATACAAAAATCATTCAAACATGGTCTACTAACCCAGATTTTGTTTTCTCTTATCGTGACTCTTGAAAGCCTATGTTATTATATTGAATCATTGCAAGAAATGAAGAATAAAAGGAAAGTTGATGTACAAAGTCTCTGAAAAAAGTATGCGATTTATATTATGATTCTTAAATATTTACTGAGATATAATCTTTATTATTCCGAAGAAGCAAAAATGTTCCTAACAAAATTAGATAGTAATTAATTATAGAAGTTCATGTCATGAATATTTAGAAGAAAAACTGTATTGAAGATTCTACACAAACAGTTACACATGCGATTAAGGAAAACTGCATAATTACATTCAGAACTTTGTTTACAAAATACATTCGCTCTCGGAGAAACTACCTTAATATATTCGGTGTTTGTTTCTCGGTTAACTTCAGCACAAAATGTATCTGTTCACAGAAGCGTATTGTACGATGCATTACAAATATTTCTCAAAGAGATTCTTTTAGACAGTATTTAAAAAAAAATGTTATTCAACTCTTGCAACGGTCTGTGTATTTGAAACCTATGTATATGTGTTTGAAAATAAGGAGTATCCACCAACACGATACGAGAATCAATCAGCTCCATTTACCAACTGCAAAATTTGAAGTGACTCATTCTGGCCCTGAACACTGGTCCAAAAATTTACAATAATCTTCCTGAATATGTGACGGCTTCAAAGCAGTTGCATAATTTAAAAAAAAAACACCGAAAGTATATTTGTTAGAAAGTTTTTATAACATTAGCAGAATTTTTAATAATTTTTAGGTCAATACTTGTTTTATTATCGTCTCATTTCATTTTAACAACTCATAGTATCTAAATTTTAGATATATATTATCAAAAGCTTTACATGATGAGTAAATCTTAGGACACCTAATTATGTACACTGATTACATCTAGTTTTTCTGAATTTTTGAAGAGAAAATCTACTTTGGACTTGTTTCTTGCATATATTTACCCAATTTTTATATTGCAGAAAAATCTTGAGAACAGCGATTCTATAAAGAGGCAATTGATAGTAATGAGGTAAGTTTCACTTCCCACATTCAATTTATAACGGAACAATTACTTTTTTTATACTACAGTAATATTTTGAGATTCCGATCAGTAAACTTTGGACAATTGAAGACGAACCAAGATTAAAAAAAAGTTCTAATTATTTTTGGTACAAGAATATTGAATTTGTTACAGACTGTTTTTTTTTTCATACTACATTAATATTTTTAAATTATACCAATGAGTAAAGTTTGGGCACCCAAAGATTTACCCTGATTTAAAAAAACATTCTTAATAACAAGAAAATTCTATTTATTTCACAATGGTCGATTTCTTTACTGCCATAATATTTTGAGACTATTCATGATGAGTAAACTTAGGACACCTAAAGATGTACTCTGATTAAAAAAACGTTTTTCTGATTATTCAATTTGCTACAATTTAAATTCTCTAGGAATGAATGAAATTGTATAAATTAGTGTTGTTTACAGGCTGTGAAGAAGATGCTTTTGCTGATCTTGGACGATATGAGCAACTCTACATTTTTTAAGGTAATTTGAATATTTGGGTTATATTTTCCTATCAATGTAGTCTGTAGAGAATTCAAAATATGTTTGTAGGTGTTATAAATGATGAGTAATTCTTAGGACACCTAAAGAAGTACCCTGATTAGAATTAGTTTTCTGATATATTCCTACAAACTATATTCTTTTGAAAATATTTAAAATATTGATCTGTTTCAGTTTTCAATGTCTCTTTAAAAAATCTCTGAAATTACCATTTTCATATTTAATAGTGTCCAATTCAATCATAATTTCTCAATGAGTTGAATTATCTTTTGTAAAAAATAACTTGTATTTGATAAATATTTTAACCTATTAATTTTTTCCAGGTGTAACAGCATCGCAATCAGCATATCAAGAAAATAAAGGTAATAACATTTTCTTTAAACAGGTATGGAATTTGTCATATTTCTATTATGATGAAGTTTACTCCGCATGAGATAGAAATCCATGAATCTATATCGATTAGTCTTTCTGATTTAAAGCACTCAAATCAATAAATGATGTTTATGCGAATTTAAATTTAAGCTGTTTTGTTTCAATTTCAGCTGAAGAGGATTTCTCTGACCAGTTGGACAAATAATAAACTGGAAAAGGGATCAATGCCAATGGTGAGTCCAGTGTTTTATACATATTGGGTGTTACAAAAATTTTTGGGCAATTCATTTCCAATATTAGTAGTAGGAGATTTGGGCCGGTTCTAAGCCTCCCCACCACCACCATGACGTCATTAATGACATGACAAGTAGTGTAATTAGGGTGACCATGAACGATATGGAAATGTGTTCATTGGAAGATTTTCTTCATATGAAATATTTAAGGGAAGGGGGGTGTGACGTAATGACAATTGTTTGACCTTGAGCGAGGTGCATACACGGCAGATTATCCTTCATGTCTACTAAGTACAAACTTTCTTGTACAGAGTACACATGCATTGGAATTTGCAAACATGGTGATTATATTTTTCATGAATATGAAGAATAGATTGCATACACGATGAACAGATTAGCCTAATCCTTCATGTGTACTCTGCACCAACTAGTTTCCACAGGGTACACGCACATACATGCACACACATACATGCACACACACACACCAACACCTATGCACACTCACCAGCCACCCAAGATTCACCAACTAACACGAGAATGGTGGGGTTTTCCGTGACTAAGATATTCAATATTATTATTCAGGCGTCACAATACTGGCGTCAGCATCTTCAGGCGTCACAATACTGGGGTCTGCATATTCGGGCGTCACGAATTTTTTTTAATGGTATCAAATATCTGTTTTGATAGTAATTACTTTGGTTTCATCACATTGGAAAAAATATTCAATGTGAGACTTCCAGTTTACGAAACCGCGACAATTGTTTCGCTACACAGTAGCATTTTCAGGCGTCACAATAATGGCGTCTGCATTTTCCGTCGTCACAATAATGGCGTCTGCATTTTTCGTCGTCACAATACTGGCGTAGCATCTTCAGGCGTCACAATATTAGCGTCAGCATCTTTAGGCGTCAGTATTTTGACGCCTGAAGATACTATTGTATAGCGAAGCACTTATCGTGTTTTGTAATCTCGAGTGGAAATCTTTAAAGGTTTTTTTTTGATAAAATGAAATCAAAGTAAATATTATCAATCTGTAACGGATAATACCTATGATGACAATCGATTTTGCCAACTGAATATAATGAAGTTTTAACTTCCTTGGATGTCTGATACATTATTTTTTTGAATATTGGGGTATAACTGCAATTGAGTTTGAAGATTTCATGGTGAATTTTTATTTCAGATATATTTTGGAACAATTGTGTAGCTGTTATTGGCGTCAGAGACAATTTAAAGGTAAGTGTAAATTGTCTATTGTACAATCATTGTGAAGTAAAACTAGAAATAGTTTCATTTTCATCATTAGTATTTTAATGGTAGGATAATTGAATTCTGTATGATGAGATACAATTTTTTTTCACATTGTAAACACTAAACCATCTCATGATTCTCATATATCTTTCTAAGGTCGAAATTCTAAAAGACTTGAACTAAATTGATATTTACCTAACTTTAGGAATGAATGAATTATTTCCAAGTGTATCACCTTCATGAAAAGGCCTCAGAAAGGTCGATTTTTTATTTTAATCAACCTTATTTTCCAAAATAGTTTACATATTCATTCAAAACATTTTCAATTGGTGTATACACTTGGTGTTTATTGAAAAAAATATTGCTTTTGTCATTTCTTGATTATATATAACGAACTTTTTTCGAAAATGGGACAAATTTTTGTCTGCCTTTTTTTTTCATGAATAAGATTACTTCGGTTCATTCCAGTATTATATTCTGTAAGTGCATATAAACTTCATTTCATAAATTATGAAAGACTTGATGCGATTCAATTTTCATAAACCAAAAGATACTAAATTTGAGAGAATTTCAATTACCTGAATTATTTATGATGACACTGATGTTGCCAACTGAATAAAATGAAGAATGAACTTCCTTGGATGTCTGATATATGTATTTGAATATTGAGTTGTTCTTAAATCTGACCTTGACACTTTCATGATGTATTTTTTATTATTTCAGAACCCTTTTTGGAGGTTTGTTACAAGCAACTGCTGCTACATGATGTTATCGATGACGAGGTAGGTAT
Source organism: Leptinotarsa lineolata (assembly GCA_015342045.1). NCBI lineage: Eukaryota > Metazoa > Arthropoda > Insecta > Coleoptera > Chrysomelidae > Leptinotarsa > Leptinotarsa lineolata. The sequence continues at coordinate 19,588 of WOGR01000482.1, read as the reverse complement.
CATTTGTAAAATCTTGAGAAATGTTATATTTCCACCAAATATGAAGTTGAAGGTTAGTACCTTCTACAGAAGGTCCTTTAAAATTTGCGTGTAAAGTATGTTGAACTTTTTCTGTAAATTTTAATAAGTGTTATATTCTAGAAGCTGCCGAACTACTATGAATTTCTCCTTTGGTCTGTCGTCCAAAACAAATCCTTTTCTCAAACCCCAAAACCGCAATACTTTTCTCGACGCACGTTTTACCAGTCAACTTGTTTGGTAAAACGCGTTTTGGATTCATTCTGCCTAAAAGTTCTGATCTTTTTTTTCAATGATGAATGTTCTCACAGACCTGTTCTGATTTCTATTGAAGACAAATAGAACGGCCATCTGATTCATAGTTGCAGAAATAAATCAAATATTTATAATGATTAGCCCAACTGATTTTGCTTTCTTATTTTCAGGTTTAATACTCGTGAGTAGCCCCTGTGAATCGAAATATCTAGAGGTAAGTCAGTTCATTTTTTCTAGAGACTGTAGTTTCAGTTCTATGAAATATTTGGAAAAATTATTTTGAATTATCTTTGAAAATACGTCCTCTTGAGATTGTTTTTTTTTTAGTTCAACCCAAATAAATTGGCATTTCTTCTGAAGTAATGCATAAACATTTGTATTGAAAATTATAAAATAGTAAGATATCACTGAAAAGTACATACTTTTTAATATTTCCAAGACAAAAGAATTGAATACATTCATCATCTAAGAACTGCAGGAAACCTGAAATAAAAGTTTTACTGAAATTTACATATGAAGTATTTTGTTAGCATTTCAATATTAATGATGAATGTTCTTCACAGACCTGTTCTGACTTACTTTGAAGACGAATAGAACGGCCATCTGAAATCTGCTTTTCCATTCAAGTTGGATTGTTGATGATTAACTTGCGAACTAAATGAAAATTTTTATTTCAGTATTTCCCGTATGATCATCTGACGGCACTGGAACCGGATTTGAAAAAATTGCAAATGGTACGTTTTGCAATTCCCTATACCACACCGTGGTAACAGGGAATTTTGATTATATATATGTATATGTTTTGTAAATTATTAAACCATTGATTTTATATTCGGTTTTTTAAGTAACGAAGTTTGTAATCGTTGTTCGGTAGAAAATCGCCAAACACGCAAAACAGTTCTTTTGTATGTCATCACTAAACATTCTAAAAAAGGCTGAAACTGTGAATGTGTTCGAGACCAAAATGAAAGAAAAAAATCGCTAATCAAATGTGCTACTTGTCAAATATAGGAAGAGAAGAGAATTTCTGCTCTGTCTTTCGCTAGTACGGTACTAGCGAAAGAGAGCAGAAATTCTCAAGTGTCTTCCTAGATTTGACAAGCAGTACGTGGTCCGCGAAATTTGAACATTCATCCTATTTTCTATATTTTGATATTTTCATGAATCTAACATAATCGGTTTAAAAATACAGCAGTTTAATTTTGACTGGATATTTGAATATACATTTACCCTAATTTTTTCCTGTTTTATGAGTAATTTGGATTAGGTTATATAAAATTGTTTTTTTCCTGGGAATATTCAGTAAATGATTGATAGAAATGAGGAATCAGAGAATTCAGCAGCTTTCATTTGGTATTTTATTATTTTTACATGGTGACATTATTTACGCCAGAATATTCATGAGGGAAGTAATATTATCAGCTCAACAGGTCTGAAGATTACATAGAATTATAAACCACGGTATTACATTGAATATCAATTTCATACTGTTACTTTTTATTTTCAGATCTGTTTCAAAGATTACCTCCCCGACAGTTTTTATGAAGACTTGCTAACAATTTTTGCAAAAGGTATTTATCACATAATTTACGACCTCTAAAATGAGTTACTTTGAATATGGATAATGCTCTTGGTTATTTTTTTCCCTCAATATTGGAGTTTAGTATATCACAGTATTCTATAATAAATACAGAAATTAGTAAGAAAATTCTATGGTAGGGGGAGCATCATCCATACACACAATGCTTTTCCTGGTTTATGATGAAATTATTTACACTTGAATAATTGTGATAGTTGTATATTTATGCTCAACAGGTCTGATTTTTGTTTGATCTTTTGAAACATGACTCGATTTTGTTTGACAGTAAGTAATTGAATGTTTTTTTTTCTTTCAGCTGCAGTGGATTTGAATCTTCTGTGACCCTCGGCAGAGAGAATGGTAATTGTTTTGCTTACTTTTTGATTTGTTACATTTCATTCATTTAATCATTTCCAAAACAAGGACTTTTCTCAAACACCAGGAGATGAAGACGCCAACTTGGTTGGTAAAACGCGCGTCAAGAATTATATATTGCAGCTCTGGTGTTTGGGAAGTGTTTGTTTTGGATTTATTCTACGTTAGAGGCTCCAGTTTTTCCTTACGTTTTCCAGTCATTTTTGTGACATCATTTTGATATTGATTCATTACTACAAATATCACTTTGATAGCGAAATATACTGGTCTTGAATTAATGAGCGCTTCGCTATTGGAAAAGAGAAATTATTTTGTTTTTATCCCATGAATAAAAAAAGTTTGTTTAACTAACCCATCAGAGGCCGAGAATCTTCAACTTTGAATGGTTTATTATCAAAATTAGTTTCTACTAATTAAATGATTGATGTTCAGTGTTTTAAGTAAAACGGCAAATTTTAACTTGAACTTTTATTAATCCAAAGAAACAAATATGTTTGAATACAATACTTACCTATTCTGTAATAGTAAGAGTACATTTCTCAAACATTGTCATTATGTAACGGTAAGAGAATGGAAATAAGCTTCAAATTCGTGAATTTCTTCAGTATTCGTATTACAGCTTGTCAAATATAGGAAGTGGTTTGAGAATTTCTGGTCTCTCTTTCGCTAGTACCGTACAATCTAAAGAGAGATAGAGAGAGCAGAAATTCTCAAACCTCTTCCTATATTTGACAAGCTGTACTTCTATTATAATTGAGTTTTGTGGAAGGATTGATAAAATGTGGTCAAAATTTCTAACAAAAGTGAATACTTGCACTTGAACCTTTGTTTTTGTTAATATTACTATGATTCACATTAAATTACAAATGTTATTGAAGTAATCCAATCTTATGCCAACTTCAAGGGCATAAAGTTCAGCATTCAGGGGACTGAAATATTTTTTAAAACGTGTTATAATGATGACGTTTATTACCGCCCCAGTCTGAATTTCGATGAGTGAGTGGTTATTTTATTCTATCTGAATTTCTCATATTGTGAAATTTTAAAATTTGTTTCATTATAATTGAAATTATGTCAAGTTCATTTGTTACAGGACTTTTGGATAGCTGTGAAGTAAGTATATGAAATATATAATGGTTCTGGAATAAAGATTTGATTGAAAAACATGTTTTTTATTTAAAACGTTATAAATTCTAAAATATTGAGAAAAGTAGATTCGAGATGAAATGTAGATTCGTAGTTCTTTAATTGTTCCTACAGTGGCACACCCTGTGCAAAAGTACTGCAGATCCTATTTTGTTCAGTAAATTCCAAATTCGGTGAGTTCTGTAAGTAGATGACTCGAGTTATCTTCAGAAACTTCTAGCTGAAAGTTTGTTTTTGTACAAGCTTACGAGAGTTCTGGCCGCCAGCAGGATAACTTCTTTTCTGGAAACTCCAGAAATATGTCTCTGCCAGTTACCTTTTGCCTGCAACAATTATGCGATTATTAAGCTATTCTCATTTAGGAGTTGGAACCAACCTGTGCAACGGATGCCAACTTTTCCTGAGTGCTGAGGGTTTCGTTTTCCAGAGTAATGGACCTTAAAAATTCATCTACGGGTAAAGGAGTAGCTTGGCTGAAAGTCTGTACAGTAATTTGTCGTTCTGTGTCTTTCAACACTAAGAGGCTCAGTTCAAACCATCTGCAAGAAAACATCAATAGAAATCTGAATGATGCTCTCTATAATTTGTATGGACCCTTATGCTTTTCGGGGGAGAAAAATATAAAATACGAGGGGTTTTAGATTTGCAAGAAATTTCTAGTTGAAATGTACATTGGATTTTCAAAGACGCACCTCGACAAATATTTCTTTAATTTGCCGATGAACAGACTAGTAACGAGTAAAACTTTGTTGTAGGATGCCTTTGAAAATCCAGGGTATATTCATCAATATTACTTCTTGGTACATAAGCCAAGAAGATTTAGGGTGAACAATATATTGAACTGCTAAGGGCTGGTTCATCAATCGCCAGCTAAGCTCATTTGACTAATGGCTTTGTCTTAGCTCCTAGGCAAACTTTTTTATCATTGTCAACTGGTAGCTGAAGTCTCGGTGACGTAACAGTCGCTAGAAAGTGATGTGGTCGCGCATGCGAAAGTAGATTGTTTGTTCTAATTGAAGAATTAATTTTTATAATTGTATTATGGAAGTTTTCCATTTCTTAAATGATGAAGATGAGGATATAGTGAAGTTCATTGATGCAGAAAGAAGACATTATGACCGTAATGATGCTTTCAATGAATTAGATGAGGTGGGTTTTGTGAAAAGATTCAGATTGGAGAAATACAGTATTCGTTTTTCCTATCCCCTCGGAACTCAAACTTCCGAAAAATCTCAACTTACAAAATTGAAAACCATAATGAAATATAGGTTATATTATAGGAATAATGAACTGTTTGTTAGCAGTTGTGAAAATCAATCCTCCAGTAGAAGCGCAAGCCCCTGAAAATGTCAAATCATGCCAACCTTAGTTAACTAACAGTTATTAAAAATTCGCATCCATCAGGGATTTTATTAGTAACTGCAACATTGACTATTAGTTAGGCTTAGCTTTGAGGTAGGTAAAAGAAGTATTTAACTAAGTACTGATAAACCGGCCCTAAGAATATCATTTCCGATAAAATCTGAAACTTTCGTTTTTTAACACAGTAGATTTCCATTGGCAACGTTTACAGAGAACTCTTTTTTATAAAACTATATTATTTTGCATAATCCTTTTCCAGAGGTATCATTTCCGCCACATCTTGATCGGGAATGACTATCTGCAATATTAGTGAGAACAAAACAAACCAAGAAAAGCTTGTATTGATGAAAATATTATACATATGATCAAAAGAAACGGAAGAGTTCTATCAATGGTACCAACCTAAGATTTTTTGGTGTCAAAACAAATTCGAATTCTGTGAAACGTCCCTATGTTCCAACGATTATGTTCCAACGATTATGGACATATGTCCATAATCGTTGCCTATGTTCCATGATCTTCAAATTAGAGGATAAAAAAATATGCTTTTATGTTGTTATAATAATAAATAATCCCAAGAACCATACTTGTCACTATTAGGCATTTCAAAAACATCGCATTTGATTTATAGCAATGTATAGTTGCGCACGTCTATACGCATCCAAGTTATAGTACATCAAATCGTGTTTTCGATTCAAGTTAATTATTAAAATGCTGCGTGTTCAAATTGAGTTGGTTTAATTCAGTTTCATCTTTAAAAAACGTAATCTTTCAGTGAAGTCAGTTGTACTTGTTTCCTATATAAAAGGTAAGTAGTTCAGTTGAATAATATTTATTAGCAGTTGCAAAGATTTCTATAATTGTTTTTTTCGTCACCAGGTAAAATACATGCTTTCTTTATATCAAATATATTGTTTATTGTAAGGCAATCATTTTGAGTAGCTATGAATTATAATAATCTTTATGAAACTCCAGAGATATTTACATAATTATTTGTTAAAAACTATAAACCTTAAAAAAATTCTCACTTGAAATTGAACCATTAAAAATCCCTCGTATAGTAATTGTAAGTTTCTAAATTTCTATTATTACCTGTGTCAAGACATTATTAATATTATTTATGTATTTGGGTAGGCCATAATGGAATTTCCCTAAGGAATAATGAATTTTCTTCAAAATTGAAAATATTTTAAATAGTGTGATTTTCTTATGAGGTGGTTATGATAATCATAATTGATGAAATTTTTTGAGTAAGCTAGTTTGTCATTAGTGTCAGCTGTCGTCTGTAGATGTTTGAAGTATCCATTTTTGAGATTAATTTGCTGTTTGAAAGTCATTCTCCTTGAATTGATAATTCTAGGAGAGAATAATTTTTGGGAAAGAAAGGTTTTGGTTTCTACTTCTCCATTTTCATACAAAAAATGTGAGAAACTTCCAGAAAAAGAAACAAATCAATCAGTCTCGAAGAGGTATCTCTACAAAGATGTGTAGATCATGCAAAGAAGTAACTCAGACACAAACTGTACTTGTATTCATTTCATCATCCAAAGAAATGAAAATGTTAGCAGCACATATATATTTTTTCTGAGTTGGCTATTCCTTGTCTTCGTCATTAGTGTCACTTGTCATACATGTTGGTGGTGGTAATGGCATTTACATGACAACTGACTAGTGACATACATAATAGTGCTTCAAATGAAGTCTATTTGGCAACATTGAGAGAACTCTATCACTGACCTTCAATCTAAAGTTCTTGTTTCCATGGAGGTATTTTCCTATGAAACCTATTTCACAATAGTAAATTTAACACTTCCGCAACTTCTGTAGGCTCGTAATTCAAAAATTTTAGGAATGTAAGGAACTACCTATTTTTCATAGGGTATATAAGAAAATCTTGAAATTTTGAGATAATTATAACTCACAACATTCACATTTTATGTAAACAATTAAATGACAATATATGAGTATTGATCAACATAACCTCATAAAAAATTAAATTATCTAAATTTTTCTATTATATGAAAATCATGAATCACGGGAAGTTGATTTTACTATTGAATGAGAATAAAAATGGTCCTTTTTTTAGAATCTGAAGTTTCAAATGAAAAATTGACTTGGCATCATTGAGACAACTGCCTCATTCTGGTTATTAATAACAATGTCTTTAAAATGTCTTACTCTCCGTTTTGTTCCAAAAGAATGTTCTCTATGGCTACTGAGGGAGTCTTCCTATATTTTAAGGAATACTCGATTTTTTCTACTGCATTTCTTATGCCTTCTTCAAAGCCCACAGCCTGAAATGTTTTTGGAGGAGTGTTCAATTTCATTCCACTACAAAAAGAAGCTGTCAAGTTAAGGAGATATGTTCTTGACACACATTTACTTCACCCAAGCCTTTCCGAACACAGAGTGGAATGCTTCTCTCAATGCACTTACTTCCTCTTCATTTTCTGAAATAACTGTCACCTCCGTATCTCCACCAGAGTCTGAAATGGAATATGTAAAAAGACAAGAGTTCCATCACGACTATGACGTGTTACATTTGGAAGAGAAAAGTTTGGAACTCAATCTGTTAGAATGTTTAAAAATATAGATTTGAGAATTCCAGTAATTTACTAATTTACCAAATTGAACTAAATAACTTCCCATTACTGAATATTTTTACAAATGTAGAAACAGGTGTTTAACTCAAACATAAACTCAGCTAATTTATTCCATTACATGTTTATTTAAATAAGTTTGTAGAATTTTTTTCTTATGTTGATGTTAATTATTTCATTCTTAAATTCAGGTACACATTAAAACAATAATTAATTGGCTAAAAAATTCAGATACTTCAAAATGTAAAAATATAAAGCATTAGTCAATGCCCAATGCCAAAAAAAGCCTGGATGCATAGTACCTTGACTCAAGCTCAGTGATTTTTTGATCTACACAGACTGAGTTTTGATAACTTGGTAGGCATCAGAAGTTTATACAAAAGAGACACTATTTGTAGGACATGTCAGAAAAATAGTTTTCAATACTCACTGATGAATTCACTCATTTGTGGATCAAGAGTAGTGATAATTGAATCGACAGAACTTTTTGCTTTCTCTGCCATCTTTGACAAAACTCCTCCACTTGAAAAAGCTTCTTTTACAAGACCAATGAATCCTCCAGAAGCATCTTTCTCAGTAGATTTTTGCTCGATTGTTGGTCCAAACTGAACACCTTTGCTTGGTGGTATTGCAGCACTAAAAACACAAAAATAAATATTTGAAATATAATAATTATATAAGATGAGATACTTGAAAACAGGTGCAAGCAAAAATTAGATTTGCCATAAGTGATTGTCTTGAAGACAGTTGCAAATTACTAATGATTCAAATCTGGTTGATGAATAATAGTAATTTCTATTCTATGCCAGAGGTTCCAATTCTATTTGATGATGATCAAACATTCCTTTGGAGATTTGCTAATTGAAATGACCTAGTTACCTGAATTGGGTTCGAGGAAACTCTTCCGCTAACCCAATTGAAGGGATTGGAACCATAGTGGTCGAAACTGGTTGTGACTGTGTTGAAACTGCTTGAAACACAGGTGAAACACTTGTCACAACAGCTGGAGTTCCAGCAGACCATATCCTAAAATCAGGTAAGGTTGAAGGTGGAGCAACATTGGAGAGCAAATTTCCGCTTGGAGATGGTATTGAGTATGCCGAGGAGACAGAGCTGAGGTTGCTCAATGATCCTTAAAATCAAATTTTATTTTTCAAGCTTTCTCCAGCTCATGCCATATGAATAAAATGTACCTGTTTTATCCGAATTCTCACGATTTTTCTTATCGATTATTTCAAAGGAAGAATCCCCATTAGAATCTTCCTGCAACATTTCCGACGGATTTTACTGAAAATTGTTTATTATGGAATTCAACATAAACTCAACCATCTGACAATTAAACTGATGACATTCGAAACGTGTTCGTGGCTTTACCGAAGATTAAAGTAACCTGTCCTTTGTCTTTGCAGAGGTTAATTTTTTCGCGAATAGATGTCCTCATAAAAGCTGCACGTTTTTTGTAAAACGATCTGGTGATTTGTCTTGACCATGTGTTTATATCATTTATTAATTAATTTGTGCTTTAAGACAGACTCAAGTTAAAGGTTAGAGTACTCTATCCTACTCTAATCTTAGGTAAAGTATGTTGCTCAAACGATTTCAAGATAACTTTGTCCACAATTTTCGATAAGAGAAAGTACTAGGTATCTCGTAGTTTCTTCACAAACAAGATGTATTGAATAACCTTATGTTTCATAAATTGACCAATAAACGTTTTTCAATTCAATTCTTGTGGAGTTGTTTGAAGAGAAATTCAAAGAAATGCATTATATTTTCTACCAGAAAGAAGATGACCCCACCATCCACCATTGTCTGGTAGAAAGAAAATGGTGGTCCCATATTCAACACATTTTAAAAACTCCGTTAAGATCACGGCGACATCTTGATTTCATAGTTCGAACAAGAAACTTCGGGAAAATATTGGTTATACCACAATAAACGTGGTCGCAATCATTCGAATTAAGTAGTTTAGTTTATTTCTTCTGATATTTGTTTACGTACATGCAAAAGGCACCTTTTCATAACGACTATTATTTAATTCAAAAGATATTGCTGGATATTGGAAAATGTTGAGTAAATACTGAAATCTGTTTTCCTTCAGTTTTGCATGAAGCTAGCTCTATCTGTTATAGATGAACTTCAATGTAATTTATATGTGAATTATAAACGAAATAAATACGAAACTTTATCTGAGGAAATAACTTTTCCAATACCAGAACAGAAACACGGTCTCTCGACGCGTCTTTCGCTAATCACGTTAATCTCATTAGAAAAAAAAAGGATGTTTACTGTCACACTAATTCATGATCAACTATTATTAGGGGATTCTAATTTCGACAGTACCACAGAACACCCTACAGTACCTCTTCGTCAAAATTTCATTTACTAAACTTTAATACATTTTTTCTAATTAATAATCTCTCATCCAATTTCTGTTTGAGTGTCTGGAATGATTTCCTTTCGAGGAAAGTAAATGTTTTTTATGATGATGTTCATTATTACTAAAAATATTCTAGAACTGAAGTATTTTACTGACCGTGCTTTCCACTAAGCGCTCACAAAGATCAAAATGCTCCTTCAGCCGTTCCACATAACCACCGCGGTCCTTGTGGCCGCGGCGAAAACGTCACTCATGACGTTTCTACTATCGCTCACGGCAAGCTCACGACTCATCTCAGCAGGTGGGTCGAAGTGGACGTTCAGAATATTTCGGCGCATTTTTTAAAATATGATATAAATGTTAATATCACCGAGTTTGGTTTATTTGAAAAGCCAATGAAAAAATACAGAAACAGAATCAACAATCAACATTTGATAAATGAGGCGTGTAAGAGGTTAATTAAACATTGTGTCCTTTTCAATGAAATTAGAACTTTGAACAAATAACAGTACAGTAATTGACTAACATGTAAAGACAAAAGTAAATCACAGCAAATGCTCAAAATGCTGGCCTAGTTCATGATAACACAACTGTGCCCTTCTTCGAATATTATTCACTGCACGATTAATTTCCCTCCTCCTCAATACATTTTCCAGGTAAACAGGAAAATCAGAAGTTCTTATTAGCAAATTATAAAATTCTAATCGCCTTTCGGGATGTGTATTTTGTAACATTTTAAACCGCTTTTTTGAGATGTCTCCATGCACATGTATGACAAATATTCATTTCGGAGGAAATTTGTCGGTGTAGATTTCCCCGGGTTCATGTTTATCTGCAAATTATTAATTTTTATTGAAATAGACAAAATGTCTAACTTACCTCATACATACCTCATTTATCAAATTTTCTTTAGTTTCCTTGTCCATTCTGTCTTCATATTTTTTCCTCGGCTTTTCAAATGAACAAAACTCGGCGAGATTTTGTTCCAATAACTTGAACATAGTTCGATGTTGTTGTCGTCTTTCGGGATACAAGTTCAAATACATTTCCGATGTCCAACACTGTTTCTAACGTATTTGTAATAAATTTGTATCATATCTCTTTTTTCTTCATTCGTGAAAGCTATTTTTCGCCAAAAATTCAATGACTTGTACAGTAACAAAATGTCATTGAGTGTAACAAATTGAAAGTCAAATTTAAAAACATCAAAGTGAAAGCCTATTATGATAAGAATTATTTTTTTTTCAATATCTCAAATTTATTGAAAAAGAATAACTGAAAAGGTAAAATTTGGTTCTATTCAAAACAGAAAGAATCCCATGTAGCGCCCATAAGGAAAAATAAAGTTGATGATGGTGGCTGGAAGACGAAACGTCGTATAGCAAATCTGGAAACACCATTATGTAGCAGTAAAAAAGTGGCAATGTGAAAGTGCAAATTATTTTCAAATTTTTCGCAAAATAAAGCCAGAAAAAATAAAAACCATTTTCCGAAATTTCTGTTTTTCCGGATATCTCTGGATATACTTTCTCAGGGGCATATTGTTAGTCAGGCAAATGCGCAACTTTCCCCCAATTAACCATTTCCGTATTTCCCATAGTTTCCGAGATCCCAATGGTGAGGATCGAATTTCAAACACCCTGTATAAGTTGATGGTATTCAAGGTGGACTTTGAATTGAAGGATTGTTATCTTATTTTCGCGAGGTTATGTGAATCGGTGGAGAGTGACAATTCATTTTTCATATCGATCTCTTGTATCTGCTCATTTTATTGCAATGCAGCAATGAGAAAAAGACGCGGAGTGATATATTGGACTGTATATCTAGGTGATGAATAAAACGTTGTCCCTCTATTCATCAATAGGTATAATTTCATCATTACTTTGGAATAAATATAAATAATGTATTTACAATACAATGATCCTCGCAACAAAATCAAGTGCATTTAACGAACTTCTTTCTTTGTATAACTATTTACAACGATTTGTTAATTTTTTCATTATTGGTAAAATTGGTGAATATAAACAACCAGCAAATAATTGAATTTCCTCATCGCTAACACAGAAACGTCCAAAAGTTGGAGAGCCTCATTCATCTTTGATATTTAGGGATTAGACATCATGACAAATATAAGTGCTTGGATTTTCAAAAGGAAGTCAAAAAATGAAACAATCTAATCGTGTTGGAGCATATAATTTTTAACAGAAGAACTAACCCAACTCCGAACAAATATTACGAGGATAATTAGCCTTTTTGGCTCGTAGATTACAAGCACACTTGAGAGAACCAGTTGCCCTGTTATATTCTCCTAAAAAGTAACCACAATGTTTACAAAATAAATCCACGGTGCTGCCTTTTGGCGTCAAAAACGGTAGGAAGCAAAGGGGCCAGCAAGCCAGAATGAAGAAGGATCCCAAAGCGGAGTAGGCAACCTAAAAAATAACACAAAAATGTGAATTGTGACACAAAAATTCACGCCGGTATCCAGGCCGGAGTAGTTCTGAGAACTACTGAATATGTTGAACAAAAGTTGAAAATGAAAACCTTTACTAACCTTGTTCCTTTGTTTTCTTATACAGGGTCGATCGTTTATTTTGCACTTCGGACAAACTACTTTCACGGGGCCTGGTTTCCAGGTTTCCACTGAAAAGTATTCCTATTCAGTAATGCAATGATAATTAAGAGCGATGAGGATGAATGCTATACCTGTAGTTTTGAAAAGGCTTCTCTTCGATATGCTCAGTCTATTTAAATTCCGAACTGAAAAAAGTAAGAGTGAATGTTCAAAAAACTATGATCAATGAATCAACATCAAGCAGAAATTATTCATTTTTTATGCTGGTTCTTGAGAATTTTTTCCTGAATTATTGCTGCATTACGTACCAGATGAGGCAACATGCATTCTCAGTCAAAAAGGCACACTGTTATATCACCCTTGAATTCAATTCAAGGTATTATTTGCAAAAAATCGGATTCTTTTGGAAGCCTACGCCCTGTGTCGTTTTGTGAATTATCTTAGATCCTGTTCGGCAAACCCTGGAGAAAAGGAAGTGAAGAACCAGATGATAGGCATGATGACAGATTTTGAAATACTGTTCTCCAATGTTGGGAAGTATTATAATTACAACTTATATCATATTTAGGCAAAAAATAGAAGTTCAGTATACAATACTCGTGAATACGCTATAATTTATAATTTTAAAATTCGCGCCAAAACACATCAAAGTGTCACGACGTCGCTTGTGACGTGACGTTCGAGTAGGCTACATGTGAACACTAGAAGCTCTTCCATAAATTTGGTGATAACTATTATTAAATATATCTTGAAAAGTGTATCGGTGGTGTACAATCCATCAAAAATTATTTTTACGCCTGATGCTTTGTTTAAATTTTCTCCAAATCAACTCGATGGGATTGAAAACATAAAAATAGGGGGGAAGTCTCAGTATGGTGTGTCCATACTGTCAAGGGAATACACTTTTTCAAATGTTTTTGTCTGTAAAACTTCAAGTAGTTGGTTTTTGGTATGGTAATCTTCAAAATTAAAATTGTTACCCATTAAAAAACTTTGTATTTCATCTTTCCTCGAGTTTTTATTCGATACTTTGATGAGCTGTCGCGAATGATAGGAAGCGTTGTCAAGAACTATTATATTATTCGCATCCAAACTTGGGATCAATGTGTTTTCAAACCATTCCTCGGAAATATTAGCTTCCATGTTCTTATGATAGTCCACATTGCAGTCCTCAAGTTTTTTCACATATTTTCAGAGAATTAGGAACCCATTGTTTACTTCCTCCGCAATGCACAATGATTAGTCGCTATCCTTTGTTTGCAGGCATGTTAGTCGTACACATTCTCGAACCATCAGTCCACCCTTTCGTAACTGTGTAGTGGGTGTCATAACAAGTTTCGTCCATATAGAAAATTTGCCGTGGTTCTTGTCTATTATTAGTTATTTGTTCTAAGTATTTGTTACGCAATTCCACTATTTTTCTGCTTTCCATAACTGCTTGACGTTTGTTTATTATTTTAAATCTAAATCCTAGTTTCTTCATCCAATTCTGAAGAGTTTTGTCACAGCAGCTCACGTTATGGCCGGAAGTTTTCAATTTCTTCCATATGATTTCAATTGTAGGGATCTCATTACTTTTGTAACAGTCGTATATTGTTTTTTCAATGATTTTATTAGATGAGCATCTAAAGGTTTTGGTAATCCTGTATCAAATTATCCAATACTAACCACCAATTCTACAGTCCACGTGGACTATTTCGCAGCCAGTTCATTTCCATGTATTGGTTTTTTTGGTCTTTGAGAGTGCCGCCAACTTTAAGTGTGCACAATATCGTTTACTTCGGCTATACCATAGCTGATTCCCAATAATTCCTATGGTGATCCATTCTTGTTTCAATAAATAACACACAAAGTACCTGACATTGCCCGGGAGGTGTTTTCACATTGTAAAATCTTCGGAAATTTCAAAAACTCACCTTTGATTTTTCACTCGAGTTCTGCTCTCCCGATCGTCAACCTGTATTAAAGATATGAACTGTTTGTTTGAAAAATGAGCTAGTATTCTAATTCAAAACTTGAAGCAGTTCTGATATGCACTTTTTGGTATGTCCTTGAAGCCCTCAGCGATTCGAATTTTATCTCCTCTCCTCCCATAATAGACCTTTCCAGATTACGTAGAACAAAGATGGAAAATATGAACTCAGTTAGTCTGAGAGAGAAACAGGTATATTTCATGCGTCACTTGTGGGCAGCTTTAAAAAATGAGCAAACGTTAGTGCGATAAAGAAAGGGAAGAGAAAGCACACCAGACTGTCATCTGTCAATTGTCAGTGAATCAAGGCACGAAATATTAACGACCAATAAGATTCATTCTTTGTCTGTCAATTGTCAGTGAATCAAGGCGGGGAATATTGACGACCAATAAGATTCATTCTTTGTCTGTCAATTGTCAGTGAATCAAGGCGGGGAATATTGACGACCAATAAGATTCATTCTTTGGCCACAAGTGACGCCCGCAACTCTTACCTACATAGGTTATTCTGGAAAGGTCTATAGGACGCAGAAGTAACATGGATCTACAAGTGAAACTGCTTCTAATCAAGACCGTTCTACCACATATCATACTGTATACTTCCACTGCCTGGGGGCAGTGTGCAGCGACATACAGACGCTATATCTAGGCGTTCATGAACTCCTGCTTCCGGGCGGCCGTAAACGCTGCAAGATATATGCCAAACAGATAATATATATACCGGGACCTGGACCTTAACATCCAGTACGTGGATGCACTCATGAGGAACCACGCCGAAAACGTCTTCGAACGAATTCATTAGTACTTGAACTAAGCAACTTTGCCATAATCCAATCTACCCACTGACTCTTACAATTTCCGATTTCCTGATGCATGGATTCTAATTTTAATAACTCTGTACAGTCTTAAATGTTATGCGAAACACCAGAAAGGCAATACGTCAAGAAAAGTATTTCATTTCTGGTGATTGGGAAAGTGCTTCTTTCTAGTTTAACTTTTCATTTCACTAAATGTTACAATTATTTCTCCTCACCTTGTCGTGAATGAGAGAACGTTTGAGACGGTGTTCCGTGCGAGGGCACATGTTTCAAGATGTCGATGCTGGGAGGATGATGCCGTTCAGGAGGTGGTTCGTAAATCTCATCGGCCGTCTCATCTAATTCGTCGATTTGCGAATGTGAAGAAGGTGGAGCGTTCACCTCCACCTCCACTGTTATCGGTAGGGGCGGTATTCTGGCGTAGGTTTCGCTTTCGCTAGTGTAAATTGGATTGTTTGCGTCGGGGATAGTTGTATAAACGTCATCTGTGAAATCAAAAGGTGAAATGGAGATAATGTTGTTGAAAGAGATTATGAACTCTATCAACAATTGCATTTTGTAACAAAACAGTTTAAAACAAGTCAAAACAGGCCAACTTGAGTAAATCATTTGGTATTGAGACCGTGAGAAAATGTCCACACAATGTCCAAACTAATTGACAAAATATACCAACTAAAATCAATAAATGACATTATTATTTTAACTAAAAGAACACATTTTTCAGACCAGTCCCCTCTCTCTCCCTCACTCTCGTTCTCTCTCTCGCTTTCCCTCTCCCCCTCTCTCTCTATATCCCTCTCTCACTTCCTCTCTCTCCCTCTGCCTCTCCCCCTCTCGCTCTCCCTCTCTCGCTCTCCCTCTCTCTCTCTCACCCTCTCTCGCTCTCTCACCCTCTACCGCTCTCGCTCTTTTCCGCTCTCTCTTTCTCCCTCTCTTTCCCCACTCTCTCTATCTTCCTCTCTCCCCCCCCTCTCTCTCTCGCTCACCCTATCTCACTCTCTCGCTCCCTCCCTCTCTATCTCGCTCCCTCTCCATATCACACTCTCTTCCTCTCTCGCTCACCCTCTCCCTTTCTCTTGCTCTCCCGCTATCTCTCCCTCCCTCGCTCTCCCCCTCTGTCTCCCTCTCTCGCTATCTCCCCCCTCCTCCCCCTCCCTCTCTCCAATGGGGGTCGAAATAACACTGTCTGGTGACAGATCACAAATGCTTTGTTTTCAGGCTCATCAGAACTAAAGCACCGCCGCTTAGTGGTTAGTGAAACGCATGTCGAGAATTTTTAATAGCAATAAGGTGTTTGTATATGAATCTTAGCATCACACTTCGGAAGAAAACGTAAGAGATTACCAAAATATTGTGAAAACTAACCTGAATCATCAGATACTGTAGAATAGTGGGGGTCTAATTCTCGTTTGTTTTTGGTCAGTTCTTTTGTTTGTGCTATTATATTCGCTAGGGGTTCTCTTACGCTAATACTGGTATATCCTTCTGAAAAATAAACAAATTGTATAGAAATAAAATCGATCAGAAAAGAGGTATTGATTAATTGAGTACGACTAAAGCACTTCGTCAGTAGCCTCGTTTCCTTCAACAACGTCTACTGTGGTTGTAGACGAAACGTCAAGCATAAAACTCTGCGGGCCATAGCCAAAAAACCCGGAAAATATCTTTGACGCAATTATTTACAGGCGGTGATAGTTTTCAATCTTTAGTCAACTTCAGAATGTTTGGCCAAGTCGATCTTGAGTACAGTTAGTCAAATAGAATTGAAGACTGGTAATTCGGATGATTTTCTTGAAAGATTTCTGAGGAGTAGTTAACACTGGTTGAAATTTTCAGGAGTTCGGACATTTTCAGTTATTGAAAAGGAGAAAGGAAAAAAAAACTTTTTGGCCTTCTGCTTTTCCATATTTAAACAAAAAATGTGAGAAACCTCAAATTAAGAACTTATAAACATTTTTTTTCGAACTTTAGAGTAGGTGTACTGACAATTTCAAAACTTGTATAGGTCAAGTAAAATGAACATTTCTTCACCATAGTGTGCGCTGGTCAGGCCCTATCCCCCGAAGCCCCGATACATTCGGGAGGGCTCGCCAGCATTATCAACCAACGACCACTCCCCTCACGGTGGGGTAAGTGATCATTGGGCCCAAGAATCATGTGTCCTGAACAAGCGCAGTGAGCCAAGAATTACAACCTCCTGCTGTTATTATTATTATCAGATAAATCCAATGTATCTTTGTCGAATGTTATGATTGAGGGTCCTGCAATTTTCTCAACTAAATGATATAATCTCGGCATGTTTGTCCTTTCCTTTTATAACATGTTCGAAACATTTTTGGCATTTTTCTGAATCGACATTATTAAGGATTCCTTGAAGAGTATTCTGACATTTTGTATTTTCAGTGCCGTGTTTTTTCTTAAAACAAAACCCTTTACTTGTGGCCGAACAAGTTCAATGGGATTGAGTTCGCAATGATAAGGAATCCGACGCAAAATAATAATATTTTTTTGATTGATTCGGCCGTTACTTGAGATGAATTTGAACACATTTCCATCAGAGTATCGATGGTATACGGTGTATGAAAGCGTATCTACATCAAGAATAATGAATTTTTTCGTTAATAGAAAAAGCACATTTGATCATTCTTTTCACTGTAGAGAAATCTGAAGTAGCTATATCAATTCACTCAATTCTTCAGGTAATGAAGTATTCAATTGAAGCACTATTGGATCTTATCGAATAATGTCGTCATCTTCTTTTTTCGAAATAACTCAAAATATATCAGGTAATCAAATACAATAAAAAGTAATTTAATACTTCCACTATCTAGATGAATGTACTAAAATGAAACTAAAAATGTGTAGAACTGTCAGTAATCACTGCGCACTTAATATTGTGTAATCGCAACTATTCAATGGTTTTCTTTTTTACGTTAATGTATACCGATCAGAATGGAATTAAAGGCATCTCAGGAAAGGAACAGGTAGAAAATCAGATTCGTAGTATTACACTTTTTTGTCATCAAAGAAATATACGCCACTTTTGGAGAAATTGGTGGATCAAGATCATTTTCCTTTCATCCATAAATTACTGCAGTTCTAATAACTTGAGTCCTGAAATCTTATAATCATTTCTATCATAGGAGCTGATCTCAATTTCAGAATCTAGCTCACAGTATCTGAAATGCCCATAGAACCCATAATAATCAGGCTATTATATTTTTTCATTTCCGAAACCGCAACACACTTTATGTTGAATTCAAGCACAGTTTGCGAGTTTATAGTAAAAAATTCCGAAATTATTTTCAGAGACTGTCATTTGATATAAAGATAAACAGCATGCTCACAACCACTCTCTTACCGTTTATGGAAGTCAAAGATTCATCAAACAGACGCATTATGACAGATTTTACATTGTTCGCTTCGATGGTGAAGTCGTCATCAGAAAGGTGTCCTGGATTCACTAATAAATTAGATTTCCTGAAGAAATAGTTCGGTTGCTTTTCAGCTAGCAGCTTTGGAATGATTTTATCCAGCAACCTAAGCAAATGTGTAGATAAATAAAGAGGGGACCAGTTTATCATATCTGTTATGGGATTTCTGGAATTGTCTTCAAGTTCTTCCAGTAATACTGTCAGCAATATGTATTCGGTTAAAATTTTGTAGGATACCTAGAACATACATAGGAAATTTTTTCAATAATAATATGATACAATAATGAAACCAGCTTTGTCGCAAGGCCAAATATTTTGGTATTGCATTATGAAGCACGATACTAACTCGTATACATGAATACTTATAGGTGTACTGTAAAATGGTTCAACGAAAACAAAACCCAATATGCTCAATATTAATCAAATTTGCAGACCTTCTGATATAAACAAGGCGTGGAAAATGGATATTTTTATGCCGCACTTGGTTGCAAAATATAATATGATAAAAAATACAGTCACTACTTCAATATCCAATAAATTTAGAGAAATCCTCTTTTGATTTTGCATAACTAAATAGCATATCCTTTCATCATTTGAATACATCTTTAATATGTTCATAAACGTCAACAGATATCAACAACGCATTCATTTTTCCAGCCATAGAAACCAAGAAAAGCCTACACGTTTAAGATGGTAAATGAATTGAGATGCTATTTGAATATACCAAATTATATAACAATCGAATTTTGACCAAAAACTGATATTTTCGTTACTTAAAAGATTGATAATCATTAAAATATCACGTATTTAAGTTGATCATTAAGAAATAAGACTTGAAAGAAGGATTACGGCAATACAAAAATTTTCAAATCGAAAAAATACGATTTTTCATTGTATTAGGGTACCTACCTGTCAGATTTATTGGGTTGTCTCAGTTATACTTGAAGAAATCGAAACAATTCACAAAAGAAGTAACGACAGGACCGTAATTTTGAGTCATTTTATATTTTATTCTCACGTTATTGTCCTGACGAAGGTGTGAAATACACCGAAAGCTTGACATATAACAAAGAG
>WOGR01000481.1:0-25351 GCA_015342045.1 Leptinotarsa lineolata | reverse complement strand
GTTTGAATAGGTGTGAGCCACAATAAACCCTTGTGGGTTGCAGTGGAGGGTCGAATAGACCCACTCACTTCTGACCTAACCTAACCTAACCTAATCTTTTCCTTTCACTCCTTCTTGAACGTATTGAACGTGGAGCAAACCCCTTCCACAGGGTTGTTCTTATTAAAACTCGAAAGACCACTTAACTTGGTCAAGACATAGAATTTATTGAATATAAAATGATAGGATAATTTTGTACCACCAACAACTTTTCTTTACATATCACATCCTTAATTATTTTCATACAGGGTCAAACAGGAAAATTAATAGAATTACACTAATTATACTATAAAATTTAAAAGAAAAGGTTATAAAAATTTAAATGTTCTAAATTAATCTTCCGCAAGAACAGAATGCGATTCCTGCCTAGTCTATATCACCCTGTATAAGCAAATACGGTAAGCCCCAGGTTTTCGGTATATTTCCAGAGACCTCGTCATTGACAGAAGAACGTAAAGAACGTGAATCCCTTTGCATACGAACAATCGGCCCCCTGGAGTCCCGCAACAACAGACAACCGACCTCTTCAATAGTTCCGACAGTTTATAGTCGCTTTGTTGGACTCTATGGTTTAACGTCTTCTGCTTGATTGCCGATAAATAACCACGAGATATATCTATAAAAAATGCCAGAAATCTGAGAACTTAAGTGGATTTGCGAATCAATAGAAAAATGCCACTGGTGTCGATGCTAATTGGTTCTCCTTGTTTTAGAGAAATTCTTGAGAGAATTTTTCATTGACATCGCCTTCCGATTGTCTTGGTTTAACGGCTAGCGAAAAATAATTGAATGAAGGAACCGAAATTATATTGTGAGATTAATAGAAATCCAGATGATGATTTCAATACTACCAATCCCTTCTCTATATTGAAACAAAAATAATCTTTTTCGAATATGGGGGAAAGAAGTCGAAAGAAACTCAAATGAAAGTGTTAAGAAACATTATAATTAATTTTGAAACTATCCAAATACTCTTTTCAACCACAATTTTAAAAAAAACCTAAATCAATAGAGAATCTACTAGTGAATATAATTATAAAATATACTTCAGGTTCAATTCAATGCCACAAAAACCCAGGTATCGGTTTTCTCCAGAAAGATGAATGTCTCCAAACCGGATATAATACCAGAACAGGCAATTCCGCTTTCAGAAATTCATATACAGATTGACAAAAATTCAATTCATGACAAATTATATACTTCACGACGTAATTCAGTTCCAGTTATTTCCGTCTTGATAAACTACTTATTAACAAACGAGAGATTGGTATGAAACCATCACCATTCTTGCTTCCATAATCATCAAGTATGCTGTTTTTCAGCATTGAACTCATGAAAAACGATAACGCTGATCCTAATTATTGTTTTTATTCATGATAATAACAATAAATATTCACTACTACAGTAGTTTCTCCAGTTAGAGTGGTACGCTATACTAATTTACAATGCAATTTATAAAAATTACCGACCTTAATCAATAGAGATTACTTATTGGTAAAAATGTACTTCTGAAAACAGGCAACCACCAAGAACTAAGAATCCAATATATTGCTTTGCTGACGACAGCACACTTGTCTCGTCATTCCATTTGGATATCAGGACATCAGTTGCGGATGCACATCTTCACCAGCAGCAGGAGGTTGCATATCTTAATGAGGATCTGGAAGTAATTTCGAATTAGAGTGAAAACTGTACACACCACAGCAATTTTTGATGCTTTATAAAGCTCAGTTCAGACCTTCTTTGGAGTATTTTTCTTATGTATGGAGGTCCGCCTCTAAACATACCCTGAAGCTGCTGGATTCCATCCAGAAAAGAGTAATTCGCCTGACTGAAGACGCAAACATAACTTGCAACCTTGACGGACTGGAACTTTGAAGAAAGGTTGGAGATTTGTCTCTTTCCTATAGATACTTTCACGGGAAGTGTTCAAGGGACTTGGCACATTTGATTCCACCAAGAGCGGTGCATCATCGTGTTGAAGTTCAACTCAGTACACCTCGAACTTTGCTGTTCAAAAACTTATTTCATTTGGAGAACTGCGCTCATGTGGAATTAACTTCCTGAGAAAGTTTTTCCCAACGGATTTGATCTCCAGCGATTCAAATCCAATGTGAATCACTATTTTCGTACAAGCACCGCTTGTGTGCCTTAAGGTTTATCCTGTGATGCTTGTGTTTTTTTCCTTGAAAAAATCAACGAAATGCGTCAGCAGTAGAAATGATCTTGCTTCACAACAACGCTCATCCGCACAGTTCACAAATCACCGTCCGATGATTAAACGAAAAGAACGTCGAAGTTCTGCCTCATCCACTATACTCCCCAGACCTTTCTCCAATCGACCACTATCTTTTTGAATACTTCGATAACTTTCTCACCGGTGGAACTTTCGCCAATCAGGACCAGGCAATAACGGCCTTCGTCGACTTCATCGAACCCCGAGCACAACATTTTTATGCTTATAGAACTAATGGACCTGTGTGGAGTTGGCATAAGTGCATTGATTCAAATGGCACCTATTTCGATTGATTTGAATAAGTATTCACTGAGATATCACAGACTCACAGAAACGGACACAACTTTTGAATCAACCTAAGAGTATAAGATTGCATCGAAAATGTACAGTGAATTCACGTGATTGTCACATCCCCACTGAAATCATAGAAAACTTTCAGTTTCGAAGTAATGATAGGTGAGATGTTCAATACTTGTCGAAGTACCAATTTATTTCACATGATGAACAATTTCAATCATAAATTTCTGGGGAAAACGCTCCACAATCTCATTTGCTAATCTATAAGACACACATTCACAAAGTAATCATTCTTGAACGTCATTAACAAACTACTGATAACGTTTATGATATCCAATGAGCTGATAACGCAGTATACTTTGAACAGACTGTGTGTAGAAACAACAAAAATGTTACAAATACCTCAACGTATTCTAGAAAGTCTAAGATGTTCAATATGTGAAGGTTATTTGAGTTCGAAACCACTTATGGTAAAATGTGAAAATCAACAAGTGTGCGGCAAGTGTTATAGAATCCTTCCAGCTGGAGAGAAATCCAAGTGTGTCAGGCAGATTGGACTGGAGAGTTTGAGCGAAATCCTCATATTTCCTTGCAGATACAATACTCAAGGCTGTGCTCATACATTCAGTTGGTGCGATGACAAAGATCACGAGATGGAGTGTCCTTACAGGAAAACGAAGGATGTATTTGCTAATGACAGATCCACCCAACAAACAACAAACACTCATCAAAGAAATGCAACTCTTTCGAAAACTCATATTTTCAGTACGTCCGATCAAGTGGAAGCTACTCTACGTTGTGAGATGATGGACAGCAAGTATTCCAATGAACTGAAAATCCTGTCATACATTTTGAAAGTCAAAGGCAACTGTGATAATTCCCTATCTGTGAATTCATTCGGAGGAAATGGCATGGAAGACGTTGAAATAGATATGAGAGGTTCCATTTCCATTGGAAACAAACCAGAAGTTCTCTTTTTAGATTCCAAAGTTTCACCAGTTATTCGTGAGAACAGCTACGAATCTCTCATGGAACGCCCTTCTGGAAGCCAGAATTGCTCCAAGTGCGGTACAGTATTGAATGGAAACGTTGGAAGTTATTGTCAGTTTGGACATGCTTCATGTATCAACTGTAAGGAAAGTATGTGCTTGAAATGTGTTCGAATACTAGAAACACAGTCGAAAAGATTGTGCAGAAATTTCTCACGAGGTTGCGAGGAACCAATACATCTAGACAATATACATAATCATCAGGCAAACTGTAAATACAATGATATGAAGTGCCCTGTGACACCTTGCAGTGTAGTAGATACGCATTCCAATATCAGGATTCACTTGACACAGAATCATCAACAATACATATTTGAAAACACAGAATTCGTAGACAAATTTCAGAACAAGGACAAAACGATCATTATTCTTTGTTACGGTAGTATATTCAGATGTATGTATTATTACTACAAATCCTTTGTAGAATTTTGTGTGACTTACTTAGGACCTGGTGACGGTTCTGATAATTATTCCGTTGAGATTACACTTTTGTCGAATGGTAATAGAGGTAGGTCAAAATGTTCGAGCTGGAATAACATGATGTTAGAAAAGGGTATTACTTTTAACAAAAATGATATAGTTTGTGATAATGACAGAAAACTTAGTTTTGATTGCAAAATCAAAATATTGAGCAAAGTAAACGTTTGATATTGTATGGTTCCAAGAATTCTGTGTTAATAGAATAAACGTATTGTACTGTCAATGAAATGATGAAAATTTCTTGGATCGATATGTATTTACATTATTTTTCAGTTTCAAACTTTATTACTGAGTTTAGAAATATCTTTGTTGGATTATTTTCGTCAGAGGTTGAGATTGTAATCGTTAACCGACATTTACTTTGAGAAGATAATAATAATAACACTACACAATAAAAATAGGTGAATAAACAAAAATGGCGATGAGTAGAGAAGCACTTGCTTCGCATAACAGGAACAATACAATTTCAACAATTTAGTAAAATACAGTTGAAATATACAGATATAAAGGTAAACCTTCGAAATTAACGATAGTGAAAATGATCTAAAAGAGTTCAAGAGATAACAACTATAGTTAGTGGCAATTTCAGTTACACAACGTAAAATACAATCTGAATGAAGGGAAGACATTTGAATACATGGAAAGAATAATGCATACCTATATAGTTCAAATTGAAGGGGTTATATTTTAAGGAACGATTAATTTCTGGAAAAGAGAGTTTTTGGCTTTCTACTACTTGATCTTGAGGAAAGCAATCATTTTCAAAAGAAGTAACTCTAAACATAGATGTGTAGATCATGCAAAGAAGTAACTTTTAGACACAAAATGGAAGAAAAAACCCTTCTGAAACAGCTTACTTTCATATGAACCTTCCTTCCTTACTTTCTTTGGAAGATTCCCACATTTTTTTGTATCGAGATGGATTAGTAGAAAGTCAAAAACTTTCTTTTCCATACCTATATACTATTGTAAAAAAATTGCACAATAATTGGAACACAATGAAATATATAATAAAAAAAAACGATGTAGTGTGTGGTTTCTTGATTGAAATGATAGAATCATGTACATTGAATTTAAATATTTTTCTATCAACAAAATCAAAAACTACTATTCTATCCAGAAATTTCAATTTGAAGAGTATGATGCGCAACTTATTACAAATATACCTGAGCATCCCATTAGAGATGTGAGTCTATTATTACTCCTAAGTATTTCACTTCAGTTTCGGAAAGTAATACAAGTTGATTAATTTTCTGTTGTTAAAAACAAGGTTTGCTGAAATTATTGCAACTGGTTTCAATCAAAACCAGATTTGATTCAACTGCATGTTCCACTTGCTCCCAG
Source organism: Leptinotarsa lineolata (assembly GCA_015342045.1). NCBI lineage: Eukaryota > Metazoa > Arthropoda > Insecta > Coleoptera > Chrysomelidae > Leptinotarsa > Leptinotarsa lineolata. The sequence goes on along the minus strand of WOGR01000481.1, from coordinate 19,906 downwards.
CTATTTGTCTGTATCATCTGCGAAGCTCCATATTTTATCCCTGCTCCTGATGGAATATAGTCCATTAACATTTATGTTGAATGAAATTGACCCGAGAACTGTACCTTGGGGGACTCTTATAACGGTTTTTTGTGTATCACACAAAATTTCATCAATTTTTACACACAAAATACTCATTCGATACAAAAAAAGATGATCAGATTCTGAAACATGATAGATAGATATAGTTTTTCCACAACTTCACCGTCAAATGTTCGTTGCAAGTCAGTTGAAGTATAAAAAGAAAACTAGTCGCAAGTTGAAAATATAGTAGTAAAGGGCTTGAAGGGTTACCCATTATGAGGCTTTTTTTTGTTATATGTGGTTCCATTAATTTCAAAATCAATCTGGTTGAGACAAACTGACAAAAGTGAAAGGATATCATAATGAATCATTGGGTTCGTATGATTTTCAAGGAGCATTTTATCTATGAGTTTGTTGGGATCTTCTGAAGGAATGCTTGGGAATGAACTTGTGATATCGAACGGAACCGATTTGGAATTAGGTCGCAGATAAATATTGCAGATGATTTTCATTAGTCTCATCCAAAAATGGGCAGCATCGCTGAGGATGATTTTTAGATGAAAATTAGGGTACGCTTCCACTGCTCCAGAGCCCATTCAACGAATAGTCATTCAACTTCAGTTCCTGGGTCAGTTGGATTTTGTACGGGTACAGGCCCGAGTCAGTACGAAAAGTTCGCCAAGTTATAATCTGCGAAAGGCCGAGTTCTTGTGAGCGACTCGAAATCGACTGCATCAGATCTTCTATACACTCTCACATATAGCAAAGACGTTCTCGGCAGATCTTGAATATCGTCAACGTACAGGTGCTGGTCTACAATAAGAATTTTCTTTGCGAAAATTGCCTGATTATTATCATGAATAGTGTTAATAATTTTCATCAAGTAGCGGGTAATTCATCATTTCTGCTTGAGAAAGCTATGGCATAACGAAACATATGTTGTGGTTACTTAGAGGAAACTATTGCTGAAATTTGATATGAATTTTAGAACAATTTTTTTCACTTTTTTGAACATAGCTGTCGTTTACTGGTTCAGCTTTCCGTAGAAATGTCAAGATCACATTATGAAACAGGAAAAATCTTCGAATAACTCCAAAAAACGTTGCGTCATTCTGAAATGTTCATATTCATAACTTGCATAGAAAATATTCATGAGAGGAACCCAATTTTCATCTTTGGAACAATTCGTGAATGAGGGACTGTTTAAATTATGGAGTTACGTTTGTCAGAAATTACCAGACACGTTTGTCAGGAATTACCAGACACAGTTAATGACTCATAAAATAAATATCTAGAAGATAATACTGAGAATCCACACATTGAAGAGCATGTCGCACACACTCTCATCCCAATTTCATTCAAGACACTGTACAGACCGTAGAATTTCAAATATTAGAATCTAACTTCATCAAGTACCTGCACGTGATGAATCATTGAGGGTGACTTTTCAATTAATCTTCCCCGTTGCTTCAATTCGGAAGTTTGGGAATCACTTCCAGAATTTTACGCGAAATAAGAAAACTGAGATTAAACGTCAACAGTACAGTCTTATCACTGCTTTGACAGTACACCGGCTACGACTGAATCAGTGTGTACGCGATTTGATAAATGTTTAATCTTCTCAAACAAGATCAGTCACCCAGAGAATATCAACGTGATTGTTGCTTTGGAGATGAACAGATGGAGCGATATTCCAACAGAAATTCTGGACATATTTCTCAACATAATTCATACGTCCGGGACCGGGTTTTTGATTAGGCAAAAATTTTATAACAGTTGGCTAACACCGGAAAAATATGATTTTTTTGATGAAATTTTATTCAATTATTAAATATACTTGCCTTGGAAAACGATACAATGATTGTAGCGGTCATAAAAACACTTTTCTGTCTAATTTCCACTACGTTTATTTATTCTTACGACCGGTCTTAGTCTGTGAGACTAGGTACTGATTGAATAAGGGTACCAACTATGAAATTGAAGAGATTATCGGGTTTGCCAAATTCATAAATTCAAGAGTGGAGACCTACATAGACAGAGTTGCTCGTTCAGGCGTATATATTTCGGGTTTCTCATTGATTTTTTGATTTCCATAGCTTCCAACGAATTTATTTTCTTTCCTTATTTACATCTGTATAGAATTTTGAGATTATCTTTACTCATCTTGTGTTTTGTTTCTTGAAGATGTTCACACATTGTAGATTTTTTGTCCAAACAACAAACAACAAAGGGAAACAGCCTCGTATGTCTAGAAGAACTAGTTTACCTTTCAAAATTGCCAGAAGTGATGAATAGATTAGATTTTAAGATTCTAATGAGGGACCCTACTGAAATGTATACCCAGCAAGCTAAGGAGGCCATGTTTTTCACACCATGTGATATAAAAAAAAGACTTGCATGAACCCCTAGCCTCCAGAATTGTATGGATTGATCAAGCTCCACAAAAAAGGATATCCAGCCAGACACACAGTATCATATATAGATTCCTCAACTGGTAAGTTGTCAAAGTTTTTGAATTGAAGATTTAGAGACCTCACGAAATTCAAGCAGTTCAACATAGTTCTAACTTAAGTAGACCTCACCAACAAATTATCAAATTTGAATATCAAGAATAATATCAAACTAGTATCATTCGACGTAAAAAACATGTTCTCTAACATTCCAAGAGACGAATGCCTTCCCCTAGTGGAAGACATATTAGATAAATGTAACACTAACCCATGTATAACTATCGAATTTTGCAACCTCTTGAATACATGTCTGAAACAAAACTTCCTCAAGTATAATAATAAATTTTATCTAAATAACTCAGGTCTCCCTATGGGCTCACCTTTGAGCCCCATGATGGCAAACATTTTCATGGACACACTTGAAAATACCCTCATTCTCAATAACCCCCTTTCTCAGTAACATATCGTGTTTTGGTTCAGATACGTGGATGACATACCGGTGGGCTTTGATGGTTCAAACAGACAAATTAATCAATTTCTGAACTTCGTCAATAGTCTGCATAACAAAATCAAATTCACAGTAGAAATCGAAAAAACAAAGAGCTTACTTTCTCAGATTTGAATAGTTTTCGGTGAAACCGGTCGTAAGAATAAATAAACGTAGTGGAAATTGGACAAAAAAGTGTTTTCATTCATCTTATTGAAGTGATGATGATTTCCCACAAAATAAACAAGTCATCAATAACACCATTTTTATATTACGATTTGTCTTTAGCGTCAAAATAGGCCTCTGTTTCGACGATCAACTGTTTATTGGCGCTGAATTTTTTTCCAGCGAAGCACTGTCTTGAGGTATGAAAACAGGAAAGTTTCGCTGGTAGGCAGATCTGGAGAATACTGTGGATTCGAAAGCGATTCGAAGACCAATTCATGATATTTTGACATCATTTTTATCGATTTGTGAGGCGGTGCATTGTCATGAAGAGAGAGCACTTTGCTTTTCTGCAAATGGGACCGTTTTTGCGTGATTTCGTCCTTTGAATGCTCCAATAACGTTGTGTATTAGTCGCTGTTGAGGGTTTTCTCTTTTCGAAATAGTCAATAAATATTATTATACCATGCGCATCTGAAATACGGATACCATAACCTTGTTGTCTCTTTGCACGCTTGCAATTGGTTCACCATATACAGTCTACTCAGATGACGATCGTTTTGATTATGATATGGAATGATGAAGCCATGTTTCATTTATTGTCACATATCGACGCATAGAAATGGGTTTTTATGATGGAACACTGATTCAGTTTGTGGTCAGTGTTCAAGAGTCAGCAAAAACAAATGTGGCTTTCTGAAACTTCATCTAGTGTTTCCTACTACGACTGATTACCAGTCCGTGCAAAGCTTGTTGTTAAATCATCTGGAAATACAACTCTTAACGGGTGATGATCAACTGTATTGCCAAATTTGCTCAAAACTAACTGACTATAATAAGACAACAAGTATAGCTGAGGCACCAGTAAATAATAACACTGGTAATCTTCCAACAACTTCAGACAGAAGCACAAAAATGTTACGAAGGTTAGACATAGTAAACACTTCAATCTAGCATAGATCACTATTATAATTTTCATGCAGTAATTATTCAGTGCGGGTCTGGCGTTGAGTCTGGTCATTATTACGCTTTGGTCAAGGATGAAACGGACTGGCTTAAGTTTGAAAATAGTCGTGTCACAAAATTTTCTAGTGATGTCTTGAATTCATTAAAGCCTTTGGAGACACCCTTCATTTTGTTTTATGAAAGAGAGGACATTGGCAGATCAAGATCTTCAGATGATATGGTGCTGCAGTGGTGCAGCAAATGCGCCACTGGAATCAATCAAGTTACCCCGGAGCGCCAATTAATTTTTATTTTGATGATTCATAATTTATATTACTTTTTAAATTTTGAATTACTACTAATAAATTCATTATATTTCGAAAAAAAATATTGTTAGGGTTTTGAAATAGAAAGACTTTGTGTTACAAACTTCTCCTAAAAAGTCTTAAGCGAAACTAGACTTTTCTGGTCAACAAAATCGGTTATAAGCTGTGTATTCCTTGAAACGAATTTCATTCTGACAAGGTTAAAATTCTTTGCTTAGTTTTAGGCTTACCTAAAATTGAAAAGAACAAGCTGTTTAGATTTAACTTTTAGCCCCAGTTACTTTCCATTGGTTAAAACAGAGTAAGTAGTGCTCTGATTTCATATGGAAATAAAAATAAGTTCTGACTCATAATATAATAATTTTAAGCTGTCATTCCCATACGAGCGACAAATATCAAATGTCGAAACTGGGGATCTAACCCGCATCTATAATAGCGATGATTTCATGAGTGGAACCATCCTGCTGTAAAGAACGTTCTAAAAATTCAAATGTATGGAAGTTACTCAAATTGATGTAGCCTATCAATCTCTTTATTCTCAATGGACAATCGATGGATTTTCACCCTCTATCTTGTTTTCTGATTGACCATGCCGTCAAATAAAAGGTTTTAGGTAGAGTATCCGGACATTTGTCAAACTGCAAGCAGATCTGCAACGTATAATGTATTAATTGTATAGGTGTGTTTCTAGAAATAACTGAAATTTGTCCTCCAAATTATAACAGAGCTTGGTCAACAAAAGTTGGAATATAATAATCAATTAGTAGGAAGCAAATGTTCAATCGTTTGTGCTCAATATATTATTTTTCATTTCTTCATTACCACATTTATTGGAGGTTGAAAATGTACAATAAAGAAGCTATTTCTATCAACGAGTTTCATTATATACTTTTTTGCCTTCAGTATGCTTTGAGTATATTTGTTGAATTCAAGACAAAACTTTCAGTTTCGTGTCATAATCATTGTCAGGCCAATTCAGAAAACAGGTGTTTTATTTGAAACAGTCGTAATTAATTTTCTTTAAATGAAGTGAATATTTTCAATTCGAGAAAAGTTAATCCAAACACTTTCTTTTGAGTTTGTCGTAAATTTGTCGGAAATCTGATTGGTCGTTAACTCAGAAGCAAAGAGTTTGTTTATTTTATATTCTCAATTTAGGAGTGGAAACGGAAATAATTGTTTATTTCTTCGTCCGAAATTTATCTTTTGTACAGTTAAATTGAATTCAGAAATTGAAGTAGATTCCGAATTAAATTCGTCATACCCTATTCCCTTTGGAGGTTATAGAAACAAATGGATATTAATATAATAATAACAAAGCTATTTTAGTTTGATAACATTTATAACAACAGGAAACATTTATAAATCTTATATTAGACCAACTTTGGACTATAGGTTACATACAAGGAGATCTGTCACTAAGTCTCAGTCCACTAGATTCTTTCCAGAAAACAGTCATATGGACCTGATTGGAAACCCAAACTTTACAAGCCTGAAACATCGAAAGGAGGTTGATGACACCTCTTTTCTATAGATACTTCGACAGAAAATTTTAAACTGATTTAGCTTGCTTGCTTTCACATTGTGCGATATGCCTACAGGGTATATCAAAGATGGGTGGGTCGACGAGTTGCTTTCCTGTTTAATATGGAGTATTCGATAAATGTATAGTTTATCAAGGTTTTTCTTTAAATAGAAGGCCATTGTATTTCTTTTTATGAATTGCTTCGAAAATTTTCCGAAATCTTTGATGTGTATTGAAAAGTGAAAGTGTAACCTGAAAAGGTAAATTTCTATCAGGATTCGAGAAAAGAAACAAAGTACTCGCTTGAGAGTAGGCAAATTTCATCAGAACTTCTCACTGATGCCATGAAAACAACGATAAATCTCTTAGGCAACTCTTAAATATATTATTTCTTGAGTTTCTAGAAAATCTATCAAATAAGTCCTTATTCAGAAAGACATGTAAGTTGTTATCGTGGAGTTGAAGACTAACCACGACTCATCCGACTAGGAATCATACGTTAAAAGGTAAGACCTTGTTAATCTTTAGCTCGCACTAATTTCGACTTCTGAGAGTTGTCGTTCATAGGGTCGCGACAGGTGGTTAACGAAAAAACAGATTCAAACAGATATTTCGTGTGGTACTTGCCTCTGTCAGCAAGCAAGGCTGAAGACTTTTGAAAGTTGTTCTTAAGTTGACAGCTGTTGGTCGGTGAAAACTAAAAAAATACTTCTAACCATTACAGGTTTCCCCCGACCCGTGGTTTTTGCTGGAAAATACATAGGGAAAATGTTGCTATTGAAAAATGTCTTATTTGAGCAACTATGACCTTTTTTATCAGAAGAAATCATTTTGGTGCAATGTCTTTATATATGATGCATTAGTATTTCAAAGAATTTGTTTTTTTCCTGGTAAACTGGTTGAAAATTTTTTTTTTCAAATTAGAAGTTTGCAAAGAAAAAGAGAAATGGTGGTGGTGGTGTTTCACCGTTCACCAAAAATTTTTCAATAAAATGATTTCAAGCTTCCAGATGAAGTATCTACTATTCACATTTCGTTTTTTTTTAATTTTGTACATACCTATAAAAAACAACTAGCCTATTTCTGAAATTTGGATGTATTTGGTTAATGTACTAAACTACATTCTGGAGAGTAAAAAATTCAATTTTAATCTGCTATTCCATTTTCCTGATTGCAGTAATTCTGGAGTATTAAAAATTTAGAAAACGAGCTAACTTCATTAAGTGCCGGTTCTTTACGACCAGATAAAATTGAATTCAATGGCGAGTATACCTAATTATGTTTAAACGTGGGCGTGCCTTTGTCTAAGGTAACGGCATGACAGATTGTCAATTAAATGTATTGAATGCTGATTAGATTGATAATTCAAAGTTCTATGTATTTCTATAAAATTTATTATTTCTGGATCATCATCTTCGAAAACGTTATCAAAGTACGAACTTTGGCTAATTGGTCACTTCGAACACAATTAGTGTAACGGCTATATAATTTACTAATTATGAGAGAAAATCACAACACCACAAGTTCATGGCCAGAGTTATAATAATTGATGACAACTCAACAAAAGGGTGAAGGGAAGAATGCAAAAGGAAATTGGAAAACTCAGTTTTCGGAAAGCTTTGATTCTAGTAAAGTACTGGAAGATCCTCAAACAAGTTTGAGAATACTTTCAAGAAAATTGGAATATCTGTACCTATTGTCAATTGCAAACAAAACTACATTAATATCACATAAAATGTGTGTTCTGGGTAGCAAAAAAGCTATATCCGAAGTGCAGTAAGAGGGTAGTTGATCCTTATTTTCATCACAACTATTTAAAACATTCGTTTGGTATGGTTTATTATGAAATTGTTAGTAACAAAAGAAACATGAGAGTATTGTGAAGCCTGGTGATACCATTGTATAGCGAAACATGTGTCGCGGTTTTGTAAACAGTCAAGTCGAATTCTCACATCAAAGTGTTTTTTTAAGACATGAGATTTTTTAGAGATATCATTTTGAACAGTAAACTTTATATGATGTTCTGGCAATGTTTCAATTGTAAGAGGAGAGTAGGGTATTATGGAAGAGTCGGGAAATATGGAAAATTCAGGTTTCAGTTCTGTTTAGTGCTGTTATCTCTCGGAAATATCATGAACTACTTCAGAAGACTTCCAGAACGAATTTTGTTTTGTGCTTCACAAAAAATTTTACAGGTAAGCCTTCAAATAGTTATACTAACTACTACAATGTGACCTAATCTTCAGCACTAAACACAATGTACACATAAAGAGTTGTAGTTTATTGTTACGAGATTGGCTTTTCAGTGAAAGTATTTGTTCAGCAGTTTTTAGGCTATCTGTCGAAGATGGCGTGTTTGGTAATAAAGAATACTCAGTATTCCATGATACCCGACATGCCATCTGTGTTCTACACAAAATTCATGAAGAAAATTAAAATTAACGTGAGGCTAAATTACAAACCTTTTCACCGAATTGTTTAAACATTTCATTGTTGTTGCAAAACCATCAACTGATTCACCTATCCTGCTTTTTCTTGATAGACATGCTATCCACAAGCATGACATTGACGTTATCAACTTAGCTATAGAATACTATGTTACGATCATATGTCTGTCTCCCCACTCTTCACATAAAATCCAATCCTTGGACAAAACCTTCATGGGTCCATTAAAATCTCATTATGGCGAGGATGTGAGCGTATTCGCAGCACAGTTCAAGGCCCTTGAGAGTTTTTGATATTATGGAGCTATTTGGCAGCGCTTACCTTAAAGTAAAATGTGGAGACCTTGAAGTTGATGGTTTTAAAGCGACTGGCATTTATCCTGTTGGAAGTGTTTTTAGCAGTGAGGATTTCATTGCTTCAACACTCACAGTTCCAAAGTCTGAAACAAGACCTGTTGAACCAACACCTGCCCCCATTTCAAGTCTATCAACGTTGTTCATCTAAAACTCTTGATGTAATTGTTCCTGTCAAGACAAAGTTGACCATTCTTGTCTTTCCCACCTCCAGAAAAAAAAGAAAGTAGAGGCAGGAAAGCTGGTTTCTCCTCTATAATAACACGCTCTTCATAAAAAAAACAATTACAGACCGGATTGGAAGAAAAACAGGCGAAGATGAATTTGAAGTTTTGAAAACAAAAAAAGTGAAAAAAAGCTCGAAGACCCCCTGCTGAAAAATCAAACATCAACCTCTCTTCTAAACCCAGGCCTAAGGCGACTAATCCAACTAGTGATGACTCCGGGAACGTTGAGTCTTTCCACTCTGATGTGTCAGCTTTAATGGACTACATGCCACCAGAAAAAGCACCAGACAACAAAGACATTTAGTGCCTTTTCTGTGATGGAAGATTCTCTGATGATCCCTGTACAGGGACAGAAAAGGCAGATTACGTGTGCAATTTCTGCTTATTTCCATGAAGTAGACTCATTATATTGAAGTTATTGTTTTTAAAATTAGAAATAGATAGGTTTCCTTTACTTTAGATGGCCTTTTCATTGAATAAACCTCGTATTCCACATTACACCCCCGTTTGTTATATTTTAATAATTTTTTTATATAAACAAGATTATCAATACGTCTTTGAAACTTGTTAAAGTTAACTATATATATTTATAGTATGTCTTCATAGTGATTTTGGGAGTTCTTACGAAGAAATTACATAGAAAAAATGTGAATGGTATTCCATAATACCCTACTCTCCCCTATACAATATATACTTTTAAATTGAAAGGGGTATATTTATAGGAGAGATTTTGGCTTTCTAATTCTCCATCTTCATACAAAAAAATGTGGTAATCTTCCAAGGGAAAGAAGAAGGCAATCAATTTCAAAGAAGTAATTCTATACAAAGATGTGTAGATCATGCAAAGAAGTAACTTTCAGCAGATTCCAACATAAAATACCAACACACGTTCAATATTTCAGTATATTCATTCTATTATTCCACAAAATATATATCTATAAATGAATTGCATTCAACACTGGTAATAAGTACAATTCCTCTGTAAAATAAATTAATAGCAACCACCCTGTATAATTGATTCCTTCAGTTGATCATTTCTTGTTGTCAAATTCAATGTTCTTTGGGGTTATCAAATAAGCTCGATCTTGGAACAAAAATCCTAATCTTCAAGGAAAAAAAAGGTTCAAGTTTGATTCTTATCAAGCAGAAGTTTTGGTTATCTTTTCCTGAGCAGGTGTTACAGCTCAACACATTTGTGGATTCTAGAAACCAAATTAGAAAACACAAGTAAATATTAATTATTGTCATCTAAAGGTATAACATACCCACTGTTTTGGGGATATTTGTAGTATACCTCGGTTTTCACAATCTAATCAATCTAATCTACGGTAAGGATCCTCTCATCAAGAATAAACAAAATGACATGCCAATTTGACCGAATTCTCCTTCCTGGTCTTTTTTATTTCCACCCCCAATCTTCCTTATTCTGCCTCTGGCAGCCTATAACAGAAACCATCCTGTAATGTCATCGCTGTTGGAAGGGTGGCATTTATATCACTCCAGGTGCGGGTTATTTTGGGAAACAATGCTACTGTTTGGTTGAACCACTTACGAAGAATCTATATCATATTGCTGACAGCTCGACTTGGCTATTCGTACCGTCCATGCTAAGTGAGATCTTTCCTCATATATTCGTACCAGACATAGAACCCTAAATATGTCACATTCAAAAATATGTAAAACTTGGATGTTGAAGGGTAAACCGTGATTAATTCATAAGTTTGCAACCAACAAAGGTTACCTACTTATCACTGTAAACCAAAAGTATACTTCTGAGCCACAAGCTTGTAGTGATCACCTCTACTTTGTCGAAGTGAATTCTCAGTCGAAAATTCTTACACCCAACATCCCTCTCCGCTGATCTCCAGCATTCGAATCCCAGCTTCAAGAATGTAACACCATTTTTCACTAAGAATTGAAATTACGAATTATTGAATTATACGAAAGTAAACTACTTTCGGAACAAATACTTTTATATGAACACTGAATTATGCAAAAAACACTTTTCTCTATTCAGTTTGTATTCCAAACATTCGTCATAGAATTGAATCAGATATTATTCATAAGATTGCTACACAATATAGTAAATAAAATAGGGAAAATTCCACTCACACACTGTCGTTCTCATTGGTGGACATCTGATGTTTCTTCGTAAGGCACTTGCCTTATTGCCTCTTCACCACCAAATCTGGATAACATTATGAGATGAAGAACTCAATCCATTCATTAAATTACGACTTCATGTCACGAATGAAGTTCAATCTACCCATGTCATCGATGACAGTACGTAATGATATTCATTCGCTTATTCGATTAAATCCCAGCCACAGGAATCTTGTTTAAATTGAGAATGGTATATTTTAGGAGAGATTAATTTTTGGGAAAGATTGCCACCTTTTTTTGTATAAAGATGGAGAAGTAGAAAGCCAAAACCTTTCTTACCCAAAAATATATGCCACAAGAGTTGAAATGGGGATAGGATAGGATAGGAGATGGAAGTTCAAGTTTCTCTTAAACTTCAAGAGGTTGTTAGAACCTCCTTTGGCAAGGAGCACTCTTAGAAAGTGGTATTGAACAGATTGTGTATTCAAAGTGTTTTTTAAGAACAAAACGCAAGCACTACAGGAAAATTCTTATGGCGCTCGTAGAGCGGTGCCTGTGCAAAACTAGCGATTTACGTTGGATTTGAATCGCTGGAGATTAAATTCATTTGGAAAAACGTCCTCAAAAAGTTTATTCCACAGAAACACAGTTCTCCAAATGAAAGAGTTTTCAAACAGTGAAGTTCGAGGTGTACTAAGTTGAACCTCAAAACGATGAGCAGCCACAGTCCATCGCTCATTTTTGATATGTACCGCTCTTCGTGGAATCAACTGTGCTAAGTTACTTGAATACCCCCAGTGAAAGTATCTATCTCAAACAAATCTCTAATCTTTCTTCGAAGTTCCAGACTATTGAGGTTGCAAGTGATGTTCGTGTCTCCAATCAGACAGATGGTTCTTTTCTGGATGGAATCCAGCAGCTTCTGAATATGTTTAGGGGCGGAGCTTCATACATGAGAACAATACCCCTAAGAAGGTCTGATCTGAGCTTTATAAAGCATCAAAAGTTGCTGAGATATGTACAGTTTTCTGGTTCGGAACAGTGTTCCAAGCTTTTGAAATGCAGCTTTCGCAATTCCAGCGATATGATTGTGCTAAAACATATTTTATCCTCCAATAAACTTATTGAAGCTTCTGGTGAAATGCAAATGAAGTACAATGAATTAAATGATATCCCCCGCAACCATAACAAAGTGAAAGAAATTTGAAAGAAATAAGGTTGAACAACCATCGCAACAATCCTGATTTCAAGTTATAGTTAGTAAGATTTAGAGAGCTACATCATATCCAACGCTTTAAATATATTTTTCTACAGAGCTAAATCACACATATAAGTGAAGTTATATGGTTGTTCTCTGTTCTCAACAAGTCAACAAGTTGCAAAAGCCGATGACAATCACTGAGCATGGGTGTGGGGAATTCCGTCTGATCCTATTGCAAGTTTAGTATTGAGTCCAAGAACAGTTTGTCGAACTGTTTTCAGATGAATCAGGCATGGATAATCGTTTCCCTAATGATTCGAGTTTGATTCAGGCTAAACATTAGACAAAGATGCATATGAAAGAAGACTGGTGAACCATTGGTTGGAAATTTCCTAGGATAAACAGGTGGTGCCATACACAAATATTGTAGAACATGGTATTACGCCCCTTTGTATAGATCAGAGGTTCCCAACCTTTTTTATCATTGACCATTTCCAATATTTTGCTGGTTCCGGTGGAACCCCTGCAGCTACATTTCTACCATATTCTCAATACTCGACAAAAAATGTGTAGATTAGATCTAACTATGGAATTTTGCGTTGCGGCTGCGTTTCAATGACGAATTAGCAGTTCTCGAATAAAAGATTAGAATTGATTGGTTAATTAATTAATTAATCATGGTGTGAGTGGATGTCAAAAAAGTGAAGTTGGTCAATGAAAAAAAGTGATTCCATCCAACTTTATTTTTTTGATATCCACTCACATCACAAGTCACCAATCAATTCCCACTTATTTTATTCAAAAACTCTCCATTTTGTATGGTGAGAATAGAAATAAAAATTGTATATTTTATTATGTTATTTATTCCAATATGTAATCATTGAACTATCACTCAGTTGTAATGTAATTGAAATTGAACATTAATAATGTAACTTCCACACTACAATGACAATCACAAAATAGCCATAATTTTAATGGATGGGATGTACTTGTTGATGGATTGATGGCAAATCATCATATTTGGCTTCAGTTTTGTTAGGAATAACCGCAAATCTCCACGTTCTGTAACATTCAATTTACTCTTTTTTCTGTTGAAAGCTTTGTGGCAACACTAAAACTTTTTTCGACAAGATATGACGAGGCAAATGCTATCAAAAGATTTCCCGCAATTCCCCACAGTCCAGGATATTTTTCGGGTATTTCTGCTTGCAGCCAAAATGTTTTTTACCCTCTTTTAAATTTCACCTTCAGCTCCTCATTAGTGCTAAGTTTGAGTAGCTCCCCTGGTAATATCATATTCTCCACTTCCGTGCCATTCTTCATGCCGTGCCATCAAACAAGTTCGTGCAAGCACACACACAAACACACAAGTTGTATTTCGTCCCTTTTGCACGTCTGAACAAGCGTTGCGGACAGCGGCGGTGCTTTGCAAGTCTCGATACATTGTACTAAATATGGAATTTGCAAGTTTTTACACGTAACAGTCGCTGAACTTTCTGAAATATTATCTGCCAACATTGATAGGTGAAGTCAAGCCAACATTTCAGTTCTTCACTGAGAAACCAAGATACATTTTCGTGGACCTCTGCTTACGAATAGTGAACCTCCATTTTGTGGTCACGCCAACGTAAACCCCCGTGGCAGAAATCATAACAGGGGTAATGAATGCGTATTCAAAGTATGATATCATTAAGCATTCAATTCTCCACATCTGAAATTTGATAAATATTTTGAAGATATTATTCAATTTTCTTATGGAGAAAACTGAGCTTAAAGATATAATTCTATTAGCTGAAGCCTCTCCGACATTACCTCGCAGTGCGCAATTGTTCCAAAACAACCCTATCTCCATTATAACCTTTTAGCCATCGAGTGTCTCGTTCCCTTGCATAATTATCCACTTATCCATTCTCAAGGTCCGGTCAAAAGAACATCAAGCGAGGAAGATATTTGGTAGGATACGACGCGCAACTTCATCGATAAACTCGTGAGTACGCGGTGCGCTTGTTGTTGACGTTTATTCACACGAGGGTGGTTTCAGTGGATGGACGGTTTCGTCGGTCGCCGCCGCCGATTTAGCACGTTGCGGTGTTTGTTCATCCCGAATATTTCCACGCCCACTTTTGACTGAGTAGTCGTTCGTTTTTTGTTGGAGAATTTGGTCCTTCGGTGCCGGATGTCCGCGTTTTCGTTTTGGAAATTCAGTTTTCGATCGATCGTTGGTGATCATTTTATAATACCTACATAATGCGTCGAAATAATTAATAAATGATGTGTCTTTAAAGTGGTTCGTGTTCTAATAAGTTATGAAATATTCATTTGAGCTTGGTAAATGTATCGTTTAATTTCATGAAAGATGTAGCTTCTACAAAAATTCTATTATTATTATTTTTTTGCTAAGAAATTTTCCAAGACCGGAATATTAACCTCAGAATTTTCAAGTGGGTAAGTTAGATTATAAACTTATCACGAAATTAACTGAATTTCACAAAATTGAAATGGATCTTTCAATAATGATTTTTATTCAAACAATGATTTAGGAAAAGTCAAAATAAACAAAATACATGGGGAAAAAGCTTTTTGGCTTTCTACTTCTCCATCTTTATACAAAAATGTGGGAAATTTGCTAAAAGAGCAATTGAGATCAAATTAAACTCGTCAACTAACAAAGGAGAAACGCCTCCAAAGAGCAAGAATGTTTTTTATTTATTTCGGTATAAACGGGAAAACCCTACGAATTTTGAAATATTAAAAAGCAACTTTGAAACTCAATGCTAACTAAACTAATTATAACTAACACCAGCACTAAAAACTGACCAACATACAAGGCCAACAAACAACATACCAACATCATAGGCTAAATACATAATTGACTGCAGAGTTTTTGAAGACCTTCAAGGAGTTAGTAAAAAAATCAAGTTCTGATGCATTAGCTTCCCCCAACATTCTTGGCATTGAACTATCAAATTCATAATTGGTAGAATCTTGAGTTCTCAATGAAAATAGCTCTGTCATCCCTTGTTACTCTTTACTTGACTCTCAGGCCAACCAAAGAGAAAAGTTCTGGACAATTGATTTGACCCGACAATAATTTAAATAGAAATATCAGGTCCAATGTGGTTAGATGTAGTGTAGAAAGAATATCGGGGTAATTATGTCGCTGGTCCATTTGAACACCGATTTTGTATGTAGTACTACGCAGAAATTCATTTTGAACCTTTTCCAGTGACGTTTTGTAAGAGGGACACCATAGAATGGATGCATACTTTAAATGTGACCTAAAACAATACAAAATTTTCATTGTGCTTGCCGATAAGTCTTTAGCGATCCTACCTGCATATCCAAGAAGTTTGAGTGATTTCTAGGTTACTTTATTAATATGGGATGAGAATGACAACTTTTTATCAAATATATCACCAAGATCTTTAACTTCATCAACTTGGTTCAAGGGCAAATAGTTTATGAAGTGTTAATATGTGATTGGTGCCTGAGAACGTTCATATTTCCGTTGAATTTCGAACCTCGAAGATTCAGCTAAATCATAAGTGGCAACATTGGCAAAAATTAGGACGATTATCACCAATGATTTTCCTTCAAATTATATAAACTTCTGTAGACAGAAACCTTAAGGAATGGGATGATCTGAATTCAGGAAAAGGTTATAAAAGCCTAATTATTCAAATGGTATTATTCCAAGGTGAATATTTACTTAGACCTGACTACGTACTAAATATAAAACTTCATGGTCAAGAAATGAAAAGGTCTAACACTCTGAATTATCAACTCGATTACACAAACAGATAATAGAGATTTATTTGAAAATTATTTTCACCTATTACATAATTTCTGATATACTATGAAGGCATTATTACAAAATGTCCACAAGGCAGTCTTAATTACCCTAAGTAGAATTCTTGAAAGTAATAAATTCTTCAGAGTAATATAATTCCTAATGAGTATTTGACAAATATTTCAAAGAGTTGGCCAGAAAGAAACCTACAAAAAATTCTTCTGAATATTGAATTAAAGATAACCTGAAATTTTGTCGATTTATTTCTGGTACTGAATTTGATAGTAAAATACCAAATAAAGGTAAAAGGGCAATAAAAACAGATTACAAACACACGACCAATTATTATAGATTGATGTGTAAAATGGGTGGAAATTAAGTATATTCTTTTGAAATTATATTACACCTTGTTGCACCCTTTTTTTATTAAAGCAAAAATTTCGAAATGGTTAGTAGTTTCATGAAACACACCTAACACACGAAAATTAAATCGAAAGCACAGTAACTATATTAAAAGTGGCAACACCTAAATCATCAATATCCTGAATATTAATTAATCATAGACAGATGACAGATAGGTTAGTTTCCGTCAACCCTTATTTGTTCTGCACTTGGAGTACTACTCTCTCTCTCTCTCCTTGGACTTTCGAGAGAGAGAGAGGAGAGAGGAGAGAGATCGATATTGGTGCTTGTGTGTTTATGGGAAGAAAAGACTTCGATGATAATAACATAAGAGTCTGATGATGCTAACTTGATTAGAGAAACGCTCGTCGAGAATTTTTTTTTATTCTGGTGTAGGAAGTGTTTTTAATATATATTCGACTTGCTATCCAGGTGAATAAATCAAAAACTGTTTTTCTAGCTTATTGTTTGAGATTTCTATTGAAGGATTGGAGAAGCCATCTGAATAAAATTTTCCTATTTCTTCACATTATAACTTTGAAAAAAACGCATTATTATGAAAATTATGAAATGAAATATGACAAAAAAGTCAAGAAACTTTGTAGAGAATTTCAGAGTGTTCCAAGAAGGCTATATATTATTTTATAATAACTTTGATTTGGAAATATTTCTAATGATATGTATGTATTTGCCCGGGGCACACGCCAAATATTTGACTTTGATAAGCAAATTTCCAATACCTTAGGTTACAATAGTGCAATTTTCCTTGGGATCGATAATAATTTCATCCAAATTTTATCCAATTTTCTGAAAAACAAAGTACCTGTCGCAAAAATCAATCAAAATGTTTTTATGAAAGATGTACTACACCAATATATCTACTTCCCAAATTTCTGCTATTGCAGTTGTCGGTTGATTGGTCAGACCACCAACGTCAACATAAAAATCTTGGCAAGCTAACTTGGGTGTCACACCAATAGGTGCTTCCATTTATGTCTCGCTTGCTTCTACCCAGTTATTTTCATCAATTACTCTTCTTGGTCATTCATATTTTATCATTAATCGGGGGCCACGTGCCCGGTACTGACGATGCCCAACATGCTGAAACAGCTGTTTACCGGTGGCCCCTAAATTGCAATCAAATTATTGGGAATGAACAGAATAGTACTCATTTATCTTACCATCTTAATTGTTATCAGAAATAACGTAATTTACTTCAATATTAACATTTATATTGTACCTTCGAAGTTGAAATATTTCCTGCTTGTGATTATCACAATTTCTAATTAGATCACCATTATGTCCCCTTCATGTGGTGCCAGACACAGAAAATACCCTTTGAAAATTTCATCCTTCACACATAGAATCGGTTTTAGTTCAGAATTCAGGCAATGTTGCCACCTGTTTCATCAATCCCTTCGAACATACACACAGAGAGTGTCCACCGATTCTAAGTAAGAATTAAATAGTTGGTATGTTACAAGCAACAATTCAGAATTGACAAAAATTATTTCTTTGTGTTCAGATTGCCTCGCAAACAGTGTAAAATGGAAGGTGGAAAAATTAAATGTTTTAGGTGATTCCACAAGCAGTTATTATAAAGAAAAAAACTACAGTTGCCAAATCGCGAAACCTGAAATTTATTGATGATACTGAATATTTAACAAAAATTACACACTATACACAACTGCCACAATACAAAAAACACACAGTAGTAACAGGATGGAAATGATGAATGAACTCTTTCCTGGAAACGCATAATGTGGCGTGCCAATAGGAATGATTACTAACTGTAGCGAGGCAGTAAGGTTGATTCGGTTTTCAGATAGAAAATACAACATACGCTGTTTGATTTTTTTTTCGATATGCTGACTATGGAAACTATCGGAACGAAATGATAATGATTGAATCGGTAAAACCAGGACGGGTAGAGCCCACAACGCCCAGAAACCTCCAATACGTATAGTTGAAATAGACACCAATCTGTATTAAAATTCGGATTATGGTATGTCGGCATCTTGATCATCTACAATTAATTCATTTTATTTCTGTTCAGTTTTTCAAAACGCTCAAATGATATATTTCATAATTGTATCGTGTTCGAAAAATTTGAATTGAAATGGGAATATTTTCAAGAGTTTGTAAAAAAGCTTTTGGACTTCCTGCTTCATCATTAAATTAAAAAAAACTTCCGGAGCAACTACTTTCTCATGAACATGAATAACAGTGAAGAAAAAGTCCTTTCGAAACAACTACTATCATATATAAATGAATAACTATACACCAGTCGCTTTACTATCAGTGATATCAAAAATGATGGAGAAAGCCGTAAACCACTATATGCTTAACGGCTTTAACATCTTGAGCGATCATCGATATGGGTTTCTGAAACAATGATCAACAGGCGACCTTCTATCGTATGTCACCCATATTTGGAATAACGTAATCGAGCAATATGAAGAGTCAAGAGCTGTTGCGCTTGATATTACTAAGGCCTTTGACCATGTTGAATATTACACAATATATTACTGTGCTGACGACAGCACACTTGTCTCGTCTTTCCATTTGGATTCCAGGACATCGGCTGCGGCTGCACATCTTCACCAGCAGCATATTTCAATGAAGTTTTAGAGGTGTTCTCGAATCGGGGTGAAAGTAACCAGGTTCAATTCAATGCCACGAAAACCCAGGAATCGGTTTTCTCCGAAGAGATTAATATCTCTGAACCGAATATAATAATGTCAGGACAGACAATTCCGCTGTCTGCTTCGATAAGTTTTTTTGGGGTTGAAATGAACACCAATATGTCTTGGCATAATCATGTCGCTAGAATTCCAAGGGCTGCTTCTCAAAAGCTTGGAACACTGTTCCAAACAAAAAAATGTACACACCTCAGCAACTTTTGATGCTTTATAAAGCTCAGATCAGACCTTGGAGTATTGTTTACATGTATGAAGCTTCGCCTCTAAGCATACACTGGAGCTGCCGAGTCCATCCAGAAAAGAACCATCCGCCTGATTGAAGACGCGAACATCACTTGCAACCTTGATAGTGTGAAACATCGAAGAAAGGTTGGAGATTTGTTTTTCTTTTATAGTTACTTTCAGGGGAGGTGTTCAAGTGACTTGGCACATTTGGTTCCACCGAGAGCGGTACATACCAAAAATACGCGACGGACTGTGGCTCCTCATCGTTTTGAGGCTGATCGAACTTAATTGTTTAAGAACTCTTTTATGTGGAATAAACTTCGTGAGAACGTTTTTCCAAATGATTTTACTCTCTAGCTATTCAAATCCAACTTTGATCACTACTTTAGCACAGGCACCGCTCTTAGAGCACCATAAGGATTTTCCTGTAGTGCGTGTGTTGTGTCCTTAAAAAAATATGACAATTTCATTACACGAAAGAATTGAGTGCTACGTTT
>WOGR01000480.1:0-25352 GCA_015342045.1 Leptinotarsa lineolata | reverse complement strand
GAACGTCCAACAACATCGCCCCCTCTGTCTGTCAATGTATTGCATATCCACATGGCCCAAGACCTCGTACAATGACAAAAAACTTTCTATAGTACGTGGGCATACTTGAAGACTAGCTTTAAATCAAATTTGATTTAAAGCCGGTCTGCGGATGCCTCTCCTTCATTAATTTCACTTTTGTAAAAAAGGAAAATATTGCGTCATTGATGCTCTTTTGCCTTCGGAATCCAAACTGGTTCTCGCTCAGGACATTATTTTTGAGAAGAAATTCCATTACTCTCTTCTGAACTGATTTTTCAATTATTTTAGCCAAAGTAGGTATGAGAGATACCGGACGATAATTTGATGGGTCAGCAGGTTTGCCTCCTTTGTGCATGTGGTATTATAATTGAAGTTTTCAAAAATTCAGGAAAGACACCCTGTTGGAATGACTGGTTGATGAGATCTGTTAATACTCCGGTTTTTCAGGGTGCCACAACTATTATTATTATTAATAATAATAAAACTGATGTCTACACTATTTCATTTATTTATTAAATAATCTAAACAACAAGCAGTTCCAATCCATGCTCATTGTCATATGTCACTGCATATTTATGTGAACAATCATTATTATTATTGTTATTGAAATACCTTCAGTAGCATCTCATCAATGATTGCTCTACTCCAAGTAAAATGGGAACAGAACTGTCTAGAAAATATGAACTCTAACAGCACAATGTAATACATCAAAGTAACTCCAATTCTGCAGTCAATTTAGAACGAGGATATTGACTTCAACCGTAATTCCCATAAATTCCTCTCGGATGCATCTGCCGCCATCAATTTAGGATCGATATGGAAGACAACGTCTGGGTAATTTGGAACTTGTGCGGAATTTTCTCATCATGTAGCAACTTCAAAGTCTCGGTTTATTGAAAAAGGGAGATTCTTCGAAAGCTCTCCATTAAAATATCTTCGTAACAGCAGGGTTTGAAGTTCTTGTCAACAAACAAGTCTTCATCAGATAATGATTTGTTTTGGGTAGTAGATTTCAAATAAGGTGTTATAAGAGTGTGTGCCAGTGACAGAACTTTTCGCAAAAATCCAAAAACACGTTGAATTTTCAACGAGTCTTTTTTTAAACGGTTTTATTTAGCTTTATGTAGATAATGTACTAAAAACTATGTAATATATGTAGTAAATGTTCCAAATACTATTGAAATCCGAATCTTTTTGGTGAGAAAATTACTACATAAGACTTTAGTTTATCAATCTTTCTTCTAAAGTCGTGTTGCCCAGGTAATTTTGTAATTTTGTTGTTTGAAACTCTCAACGGCATAAGTCTTCCGGAAAGTTAATGAAAACAAATTGCATTGTGAAAATTCACATGGAAGTTTTCTCTCAAATGTTTTGCTTGCTATGCAATGAAAATATGGCATCGTTCCTTTAATTTAATTCCACAACCTCTGGCTGTCCCAACTTTGTCCAATCATAAACAACTCAGAAAACTTCGTAAATTAATGGGGTTTCTAGAATTGTCTGGAACTTTTACCGCTTTAATTTCTCTCGAACAAAAGAGTGGTAGTGGATGTTCCTGGAATACAGGCGTTTCTCTGAACATTACTCTCTAAAAATATTACTGCAGCAACCAATTCAGTTTAATGATACAATAAGTCGAGAGAGAATAAATACAATTGAGGAAGATGATTAAACATTCGATTAGGCTAGGCAGCCTCTTTTTTTTGACATGGGATTATCTGAAAGAAAAATTCGTTCAGGTTGGTCTCAACTCTGCCACACTGTAGGAACGGGTAGACTTGCAGACCGGTTTCGAGCTATTTGGCCTCTCGTCAGTGCAAGGAAGTCATCATCAACACGAAGTCGATGATTTCTCACAATTAAAAATCGAATTCCTTTCAGAATCTTATTCCTCGAACTAGGCTGAAGCGAACGTCCAACAACATCGCCCCATCTGCCTGTCAATGTACTGCATATCCACAGGGCCCAAGACCTCGTACAATGACAAAAAACTTTATATAGTAAGTGGGCATACTTGAAGACTAAAGTAAATTCAAATCCAAGATAGAGTGGATGTAAACATTGACATGCCCTACGCACGTGATATTGAAAAGCCCCATCTCCCAATAAACGAGGTAACCAACCGCTTATCCTAATCGCCCAAATCCTCGTACAAGGAAAAAATGTATGTCCCATTACTATATGTGAAGTTTTTGACATGGGAAATATCCGTATTTTTCTTTGGGTCTACGGGACTTGGGGAGTTGAACAAGAACTTCAACAAGAAGAATGTACTTTCTGCAGATGTATCTATGATTATGTAGCGGGTGATTTTTTAACCGTTGGCAGACAGAAAATTTGCGAAAGTAGACGAAATATTTATGAATGAATGCCTGCCATTCACCTTTAAGAGATTATTTCATATAGATGTTGCTTGCGGCTACGCCTTAGGTGGTCCATCCGTGAGCTCTAATTTAGGTATCCCCACAAAAAATTGTCTAGTGGGGTCAAATCGTATGATCTTGGAGGTCAATGGACTGCTCCAAAACGTTAGATTAATTAATCACCAAACTCACTTCTCCAAAAGTTCATGGTATCGTGTGGCGTGTTAAAACCACATGTTATTCAAGTCCAAGTCTTTCATTAAAAAAAATTGGTAATGGTACCTTGCTCCATTGACTGTAACGTTGCGATTTTCATCGTGCTTGAAGAGGAACAGTGCATTTATAGTGCATTGACAGCTCTTGAACTGCCTCTGGCTGCTCTCCACACGAAATTCAGCAATTCTGTTTGTTGACGTACCCACCGAGTCAAAAATGAGGCATCGCTGAAAAGAATTGTTCTATAGAGAAATAGATCTTCATCAAACTTTCCTGTGGCTCATGCACCAAACAAACGACGTTGTGGTACTTCATCTAGCTTCAGTTCTTGCAGCAGTAATATTTTGTATGGTTTTAATACTGAGATCCTCACGAAAAATCTTCCAGGTGGTCGAATAACACAATCCCAATTATTGACAATGGTGATGAATTGACACATCGCGGTCTTCATTTACACTGGATGATACATTACCATACGGTTGGTGCATTTAATGTCCAAAGAAGTGAAACTGGTGCCAAATGTGGTCACAACAGCCTGTTCGGTGGGTCAATTATAACGACCATAAAATTGACGTAATTTACGAAACACATTTATCACACAGCATGAGTTTTAATAATGAAATTCAATGATTTGCATTCGTGGTGGAATGGCAAACCTCTCAGGGTATTTATGGCATTGCCACATGTCCCGATCTTTTCTAAACACTGAAAAACCAAACAAAATTACCCGTTATCAGTAGTCGCTCCACCAAAAACTCAATGAAGCGCGAGAAGATCTTTACCGCTCTCCAGAACTGATTCTTATATGCATTTTTTCCAGTTCAACTGATCGATAATGAAAATAACAGGATTTCAGTGGCAGTAAAGCTCCACCTACCCATAAACTGTAAAAATGTTTGACGAGCGAATTAGCAATGACATGATTTACGGAGTTCTTATAATCACCGATTTGACAGTGGAATACAATCCTTCCCAGATTAACCTAAATCGATAATCGCTGCTTTGTACGCGGATGTCGAACGATTTCGTGTGTCCTCAGCAATTTTTGATGGTTTATAAAGCTCAGATCAGACCTTTCATGGAGTACTGTTCTCATGTATGGAGCTCCGCCCCTAAGCATACCCCGAAGCTGCTGGATTCCATCCCGAAAAGAGCCATATGTCTGATTGGAGACACGAACATCACTTGCAACCTTGACAGTCTGGAACATCGAAGAAAAGTTCAGAGATTTGTCTCTCTTCTATAGATACTTTTACAGGAAGTGTTCAAGTGACGTGGCACATTTGATTCCACCAAGAGCGGTACATATCAGAAATACGCGACGGACTGTGGTTGCTCATCGTTTTGAGGTTCAACTCAGTACACCTCGAACTTGACTGTTCGCACAGGCATTGCTCTTAGAGCGGTGCCTGTGCGAAAGTAGCGAAAGTAGGTTCCTGCAGTGCTTATGTTGTATCCTTATAAAATGTATTAAATGATCTAATAATCTATACTGTGGTAGTTGATCTTGTGATAGTATTTCTAGTACTTCTTCAGCTACTAGCTAGAAATTCATCCATCATCACCTTAAATATTCAGCTGACATTCAGTAACACTTTATATAAAATATGTACTTTCTAGAAAGACTCCATACTTCTCGAAAGGTCTCAACATAATTTTTGCAATTATCTTT
Source organism: Leptinotarsa lineolata (assembly GCA_015342045.1). Classification (NCBI taxonomy): domain Eukaryota; kingdom Metazoa; phylum Arthropoda; class Insecta; order Coleoptera; family Chrysomelidae; genus Leptinotarsa; species Leptinotarsa lineolata. Next base: position 21,080 of record WOGR01000480.1, on the reverse strand, counting down.
ATTAATTGTGTATCTTAAGCTTGCCTCAGGCTAATCCATATTCCAAACGTCAATGTCATTCTGATTTACCTCGGCTAGCCTTGGAACCATTAACAGAGACACCCCCAGTTCTATCGTGCGTAATAATACTCCTATTTTCGTTTAATGTTCGTCTCTTTCTCCTGCTTTTCATTTTATGTCTGCATTCCAGCCTAATGACTTTGTTATGGCCCTGATGTGGGTGTCGATGGGAAAAAAGAAGGAAAACGATATGAGCTACTTTAGTAATTGAAGATATATAAGGATCAGTTGACAATTTTTCAACCAATGCCGTTACCGAGAGTGAAGTTTGAGAAGCGCCAAGAATATCTTCTAATTTTGAGAATACTCAATGTGAAAATAGGGATACTCCAAGGTTTCACTTCGGGGCCAATATTATGACTTCTATATGCTCAAGAACTGATAAAAATACCAAACCCGTGCCTTCAATGTGAGAGCTACAATTCTGTAGGTATGTCTGGCAGATACCCGACGGAAAAAAGAACAATCAACCCAGGTAATGACGTGCAGAAAATTGAAGTGAAAATATCAGGCACCTGTGCAATGTCCTTCTTAGATATATGCGTCGCAAGTAACTTCCTACAGGTTAACTTCGTCTGAAATAACCCACCCGGCACTGACGAGGAGCTAGAACTTCGAAACCGGCCTGTCGGTGGTCATCCCGATCAAATAAAATTCATTTCAGCCCTTCATATATAGTTACTTATGATGAATTTTCCAAATGGTGTCACAATGATGAGAGCACAGTCTGCTATCGAAAGCGCTCGCATGTAATTGAAACTTATTAAAGTTTCAAATCCTTTTTGTAAACAAGTGTTAAATTTAATTATTAAAAATAAAACATTGGAAATAAAGAAAAACCAGTTGCATCGATCAAAAAAATATAATATTATATATTCCTATATAATTTGCATTCCCTCACTTACAACAAAATCGCCTGGAGCGCTATCCGAACTTTTGGCTATGTAAATTATTTGCCAAGATCGTTCTCCGATCGATGCGACGTTATTTTAGTTACTCCAGAATGTTTTCTCGAGCGCTTCATGCAGAACACATCGAAAAGCTGAATTTCCAGCAGCTTTCCAGAAACTTCGAAATTAAATTTCAATCGGCGAAATCTCGAAAATAAAGCATTGATGAATGCCGCGCCGTGACGGTATTATTGGATTTGTGTTTACGGAGTTTTTCCTATTCCGTTTCCAATTGACTTTTCTCGTGAAGTGATTTGAATAGGTAGTGATTTTCAACTACGGCGACGATTTTGTTTCGATTCACTTTGGGACAAAACTTCATCAAAACTTTGGTGAAATGGTTACCAAATACTTCAGGAGAGTGTGAATTCGAAGTTTGATTTTTTCAATAATCAAGAATCAAGGATTTTCTTCTTCATACTCATCTGATATGCGATACAGGATTCTGGCAATCATTATCAGCAGTCATCTAGGGTCTAGGTGCTCCGAAATACTAGCCAACTGTTCAAGGACTGTCTTCACTTTTGATATCCGACTTTGGTTTCTACCTTTCAAAAATAGCTTCAACAAAAAGCTTGATTTCTATTTGACCCAAATTACAACGAACCACAAGCTTGATTTGAATTCACTTGAATTTGTCTCTATATGTCTGAACCCACGCAATGTTCCATCAATCTCTTGAAACATACTAACAGAGGGCGTCCTCCAATTCTAAGTCTGACATCCTCGTAAACGTGGGTAATATCCTTGTCTGTACCTCCGTTGTTACTTCACGAATAAAGAAGAAGAATACTTGACGTGAGTTCGTCAGTCTAACCGTAATATGAATAAAATAAACAAAATGAACAATCAATATGGAATTCAAACAGCTGTCGGAATTTGATTTAGGGAGTATTGCTGGAAACAGTATAAAATGAAAAGTGGAAAAATGAAATGTTACGGTATGTTGGAAAATCATAAATCCGAGTTTGAAGTTGGAATGATTAGTATGTTTAGATGGCGTGCATAGTCAGCGTATTCAGAAAATCCAGAACTGCTCTTTGTGACTTATTTTTGGCATAAAAAGCATGCGAAGAATTTTCCATAAAATTAAAGAAGTTAAGTATTTCCAACTGGCGTAAACTACATACCTTTTGCTACTTCTAAAAATTTTTTAAATACAAGCTACCCAACTATCTCCATGATAAAAGTCAATTATAGAAAAGATATACATGAGGTAAATACTCGATAAAAAGGAAATGTTCAAAGTTTTTCATATAATATTGCTACTAACATGAATAATTTCAAGATAATCGACTACAGTAAGTCGTGTTTCTCTTTGAAAAAATCCATGACTGAATATTTGCGTAAACTACAAAAATTGAATATAATTGAAAATACATCTCCCAACTCAGAGCAAAGAATAAAATTCTGACAGGGTCGACATGTAACATAGCGAATTCATCAGCTAAAGAATTCCCCGTGAATTGAATATAAAATATAAAAGAGTTTCTTATCTTATGTCTACCCCTCATTTTTTTTTTCTCTCGCCATCTCCATTGTGTTAGTCAGTTTTAAGTTTAGTTTGCAGCAAGGGTTTGAGTGGAAGACCAGTTTCTCTCTTTCTACTGTTGAAAGAAAACTGAACTCTCACCTTTTGTTTACCTAGTTTTTTTTTAATTGAAACTCAATATTATTTGTGGATTTGTGGTAAATAATAAACGTATTATTATTATATGGCTATTATATACTTCTTCTTTTTTTCATTAATGGCTTCAGCTTCCAGGGCTATCCAGCCAGTAGTTCCAGAATCAGGTTGCTACTCTTTCGTACATTTCAAATGATGTGCATTGATACCTTTCAATCTTTCAATTGTCAATTTAGACAAGTGACGAGTGGCATATTTAGTGTCGATTTACAATGTTCATTCCTTAGACAAGAGATCATTTGCACATCGCTTCAGATCTGTCAATTGACACTTTGCAATCTGTCAATTGACATATTTTTTCATAATTGGCGTCGTAGGATTGAAAACTATAAAAATGAATTATTTTTTTTTCTCTACCTCTCAATTCAGACAGATTTTCTCCGGATTCATTAGATCAATGATTAGTCTCGTTTCCATTTCCTGGCGGTTTCAACTGTAGTAGAATAATGGCGATGAAATGTTTGCAATTCAAATCAAACATTTGCCTATCAGCGGAATGGATTCAGGAACTCGAGGCGCCTACAGAATTCCAATAATTCTGGATATTACACAGCTCCGGTAGAAATCAAGATTGGCAAAATACAGACGGTGACAGTAAATGAAGGAATGTTCTCAACTACTTTGAATCACAAATTAGTGAAGCAAGAGAAACGCGTCTTACTTCTTTGCCGAAATTATTTCTTTATCTATCAAAAACAAAAAACAACTCTTGCGGCACGTTTCGCTAGCCAAGTTAGCATCATCAGGAGATAACTGAATCTAAATGTGACGCTACGTTACAGCTTCAGGTGTATATCTGGCTGAACTATCAATTTTCATTGTTGAATGAATGAGCTTTTGTGTTATTTTGTTATTGTATTCTGATTTATATCAATGAAAGACATTTTTCCAATACTTAGCGAAATACACGTCGAAACAAGTGACTAATCTGTCAAAATAAATAATACACTCATATACAGTGCCTTCTACAGTCTTCCTGAACACTTGTCGGTGTTATTTTTAGTTATATACGAAAACTGTAAAAAACGTATAGACTTCAACTCCGTGGAAAGTATCTATCTCTCTTATAGTTTCAATTTCAAATCTGCTCATGCTACTGTTGGGACTGGTGATTGGTGAATTATTAATTAGCACGCAACGTTTACCAATAATAAAATTTATTAATAACAAAACACAACTGCGGACAGAATATAACAGTATAACCTCGTGGCGAGGTAACTACAGTGAGGATTTGAGAATTATACCCGTTCCCGGCCTATTCTTTGAACAGAATGACTGAATGGTCTTCTTCGAGTTATTTTTCGTAGAAATCACACAACTCCACGTCTTCAAGTTTAGATTTCAGAACTGAGTTTTCTTGAATCTCGATCAACTCCATTTGCAAGTGTATTGAAGCATTTTGTACATTACTTTTTGTTGGAGTAGCAAATAAATTGAAACAGTCTTCCATGTTTCTGAAATCGCTAAATCTGTTCGAAATTTGCTCCGACAGTACCTTGAGTTCTTCAACATATTGATCGTAAGCAATATTCTCACACGCAGAGAGCGTGGTGAAATGGTAACTGTTTCCGGACAGCATCTGTGCCTCCCACAAGCGGATTTTATTCTGAAACGCTTTCAAATGGCTGTACAAATCATTAACTAACTGTTCTTGTTTTTGAAGTTCAAATAGCCAGTAAGGTCGACCAGAAATGGTCAGCATTTTTTTTCGCTTAGTCATCTGACTTGAGAATAATATGTTACGTCGTCATATTCGCCTGAAGGGATCGAAGTAAATTGATGGGTTTTACTACCACATTCATAACATTCTGAAGTCGAATGGACTCAGAACACAAGTTCTGTTGGTGGATAATGCAATGAAAGACTATCAAATCTTTTTTTTTGCACATTTAATTCTGTTGCTTTTTTGTTCAAAATTCCGATGAAACATTCACGTAAGTCGACCATAGAAGGTGCATATGTGCATACTCCAACAAATTTTGACCATGGCAAGGCGAAACTTGTAAATACCTTTTGAACTTTATAAAAATTCCTCTCCTGTAGTGGTTTCTTCTAGCGGTTGTAAAGCAAGCAATTCCTCAGTAACAGTGAACTCTTTATCAACACCTCGAATAAATATAACCAGTTGAGCTGTATGCGACAAATCGGTTCTCTCGTCTTAAGCCGTACGGTCAGTCAATGTTGTTTTTATGTCATTAGTCTTCATTTCTATACGTCGGACAACAGTTCGTCTTGACAAACTGATTTTTTCAAATTTATTCTTCTTTTCGAAACACAAAACATTGCAAACTTCTAACATACACTCTTCGATAAATTCGCCTTCGGAAAATGGTTTAATGACTTTGTTTATAAAACATTTGCTGCTGCTTTTCCAAATTTACAGTAAGCTTCTGGATTTTGTCTTTTCTTATTTGTCCTGTCAGTGAGTGCAGCGTCGGATGCTTAGTTGAGTAATGCCTCTTTATATTGAAAACCTTTCATCACTGAAATGTATTCATTACACAGCAAACAAATAGGCTTACCATTGTGCAGGATAATAAAGAATTCTTCAGTCCATTTTTCTTGAAACTGGCGACCCTCTGCATCTACTTTTCGTTCCTTTCTACCAGACATCATTTTCGTATACAAAATATAATTAGTAAGCACTCAAAATGCACACGAAGTCACAAAGCAAATTGACGGCACTAGCAGTTCGCTAGGATATCCATCGTCGAAGTTATCACCTCGGTAGGTCAAGGAGAACTGAACTAAAGTTCGGGTCATCCACCCGCTTATATAGGCAAATTGTATTCAATCCAAAACTGCTAATATCTGTAACTACTTGAATTCCTAATTTAATATATACATGTTTTTTAACACAATGTTTTTTTTATTAGGTTTTTAAAAATGTCTCGCGGGCCGGATCAAATCATACAGCGGGCCGAATCAAATCATACAGCGGGCCGGATCCGGCCCGCGGGCCGGCTGTTGCCCACCCCTGGTTTATATACTGCTTGTTTATATAACAGTTTCTATAAATGCACAATAATTTTATTTATATTTCATATGATTGTGTGTATTTTGCCTATGTTTTATGTCTGTACGGTGTATATTTTACTTTGTCAACGAAATTACATATTTTCGACAATAAAGTATATTTTGATTTGATATCAAATTCCTGTGAGATATCTTGAACTCTGACTTTATGCTTTTTATGGGATAAATAGTCAGATAACCATTGGTAAATATGACGATCCATACCATAACCCCTTGATTTCATTAGAAATCAATTGTTTCAAAAGCCCTATTTAGATCAAGGAAAACAGCAACTACAAATTTATTGTTATCAACTTCTTTTTTGAATTTAGATAGAAAACGCAATTCAATCTAATTTTCAATCCTGCCAATCACCTGTCTCTCTAACATCCCCTTTTGAGTGATAAAACAAAACAGAAACGTCGATGCTGATTTATGGAGCTTCTTGGAGGACGAGTGATAAATCTTCCATACTAGTGGCCGCTAAATTCATTATTCCTGAATGTACTCGTCCTTGAAAGGATCGGGATCATCCATAACGTCGTCGATACGTTATTATATTTTCGAGATGAGCTTTTTCAGACCAGTGGCTGCACACATGTGACATGTAGTTATCTCTGGGGACCAAACAAGCGTCGACGTCGCTTTCCATTCAGCGACGCAAGATTAAAAAGCGGCAATAAGGCGATGCAGGGTTGAGGTCGGGTTAAGGAAGCCGGGGTGGGTTTTCCTAAAGGAGTTCTCGGGGAATTATGTGTCCATGTGTGTTGATTAGCTCCGGTGAACTCGAGTGTGAATTGATAACGCTACCTACTCCACTTTTTTTCAAGAAAAAATTTCAATGCATCAGTCTGAATGATTCAATTGGAAAAATGGATCTTTTTGAATGCGTATCAACAACAATTCACAAAATCAAACTCTCTCTTGAAGGTTTTAAGGCTTCATTGCTTGAATTTTGGTGAATTTATAATCATGGATTTTATGTCTTCGCAAAATTCTTGGAAAAGATGTGGATCATGTTCAATAACGTAACAGGAAAACAAAAAAATGAATCTAAACAGTTTCAATCTGAAAATTAATGATGAATTTGTTACAAATTCGCAGCAAATTCCAAAACACTTCAGTGATCATTTTGATACAGAAGGTATAGAACAGATATAGGTAATCCCTCCAACCAAATGAGCCTAAATTGGCCCTATCATCATGGAACCACCATATTCTGGAAACAACCTGTTTTGATGAAGTACGGCGAACTATAATGATCCTGACACCAACATTTCTGGTGTCAGAGCTCTTATACTTGAACATTTAGGGATCCTTATTTGTCATCCACTAGCAGATATAATTAAAGAATGCATCTTTACTGAAATATTTCCTGATGCATTGAAAATTTCAAAAATTGTGCCAGTTTACATAAAAGGAAAAATGAAATATCAAACACTAGCCAGTTTCTATCCTGTCAGTTTTTCCAAAAATAATTGAACGCCTCATTTACGATAGGTTATTTTCGTTCTTTATTAAAAAATGATATATTTGTGATGAATCAGTACAGTTTCTTCCCTAATGGATCCAATTCAAAAAGCGTAATTCACTTGTCGAGGAGAAAACACAAATCAAAACAAGACCTAACATTCAACATACTCCACGAAACGATACAAATTCCTAGAAACAATGAACCTAGAGAAACACCCATACAAAGAATATTCCCTGATGTAAACCAGGTACAAACAAACTCAATCGAACACCGAGGTAAAAGCGTTATTAAAGTACCTGTTCAAGCTAATACCTGTCTGAGACGATCTGACCACATAAAAGGGCAAATTAGACAAGAAAATGTTCAGTAGAACCCACAAAGGATAAATAAATTCTATCTATGTATCTATCTATCTCTTTCTACATATATATTATTCCGCCATTTCATGATACGAAGTCAAAGGCAGTGTTCAACTGGAGTTTGTTTTTATTAGAGTTTGATGTGAAAATAGCGGTTCTGTTTTTATTCCAATCGTGGATATCATTCATTATATCCATTTCAATGATTTTCATAACTAATTGACCCCAAAGACGCGATCACTTAAAATGTGTTGTCATTTTTACTTCAATCGCCCATACGAACAAGATTGAATCGAAAATTGCTCGAATCCAAAATTGGTTTAATTGGTCCGAGATTCATTATAACGATGAATTTGATGGAAATTTAATTATACTGTCACTTATATGTTATACTGAAGTTAATATCATTATGTTTATAGAAAATATAAATATCAATAATAACAATACTTCTGAAGAAAGGTAACAGAATCAATTTTTTCTTATAGAAACAATCTTTTTCTTGCCAACGTTTCAAATTTAGTTGAATTCTTCTTCAGGGCTCTGTAACAATGTAGTTTCATAAGCATATCTCCCACAAAACTCATACGATTAGTATCGTTTCGACTCCATAAGAAATAATGAATTGTTAATTGAATCACTCACCGAAAAGTAGTTTCTCCGTGTTTATATAACTATTTTGAAATACATTAGACATATTAGATACATTTAAAAAAATAAAAATTATTGCAACAACTTTGAGACAACACCAACACAAATGGACACGAAACAAACGAATGGCTTTATCTGTGATTTTGATAAGGTGGTGTCTGTGTTTTGATCACTAATAAAAAGAAAAAAGTGAAAAATGGGGTAAATTATTCGTGTATTTTACTCATCAAATTGAAGTATGCAGTATTAAGGCCACAACATCTCTTCTAGTGTTAACACTATCGCATTTCAGGATAAATATTATTTCGCTGAAGAGTCTTTTGGATAAATATGGTTGAACATCTAGAATAGGGATGATCAAAATCTTAAATGTGTCCATATTCAATTTCATGTTCAACCAGGAATGTGGGGTTCTTTATGTTTAGTTTCTTAGAGTCTCTTATGTGTTCTGAAACTCTTTTTTTAAAGATACTGTCCAGTTTGACCAACGTAGCATTTGTGACAGCTTCCACAGTTCAATTTGTACACTACATTAGATTGCAAGTCTTGTGATGTTTTTGTGCAATGCACAAATGTTCTCTTTCCTTTGGAATTCACCCACATTTTTTTCTCGAAAGAAATCAGTATGTAGCTCTGCTCTTTTAATTGAATCATTCGTGAATTTATCATATTCATAGGTCCTTAATTCAATCTAATCCCACCATTTTTCATGATAATTCATCTGTAGAGATTATTCTCTCAGTTTATAACGTAAGCTATCTCAATTTGAACTGAGGATAATTGAAGCTTCACCCTTTGGAAATTCTAATGGTACATTTACTGATCCCACAGATTCATGAAAACTTTTCCATTGTGTCTAGGCTATTATTCAAAAGTTGTTGATTTTTTCAGAGATTTACTAATCTGATCCCACATTTCAATATATCAGATTTTGAAGAAATCACAAACAATCAATCTAGATAGATTGTCTCTGATTGAGACGTTGACGAATATTGAGATCAACAGTATTTCTCTCTCCGAATCTTCTCAACATGAAACTCACACTGATACTACGATTGAATTCTTCACCATCAAATAAAATATTGATCACTTCACTGTTCTTCGCAGCTTGGTATTTTTAGACAATTCGAAGAAACAACCAAAAATGAAAAAAAAGTCAAGGCAGCTCTTCCATAGATTCAATTTGTCAGGTACTCCGTAACATGTATACATATTCTTATTTAACAAGACAAGATTTGAAAAATAAATAATAGTTTTGTCGAGTATTACTCCATAATATATTTGAAGTGCATTCCTCCAGCGTTGGAAAATGGTAGTTTGCTATGTTGTGAGTCTGTCACAGTTCTGTTTTTTGGCATGTTTTTTCTCTGAGCTGAATTTTTACATCTCAAAATGCAGTACCAAAACCTGTACCATTGAGGACTGATGAAACATAATTTTCTATCATTCGTTCACTGCTACTAGTCTGAAGGATATGTGATATATCTGGTAAGTGACAGAGTTTTCCTCCTCACTGAGTTTGAAATGTGTACTATTGTCTTGGAATGATTTCGAAATCATTCAAAAATTTTGTTACATGTTCAACTATTCATTGTTACAAAAAATAATTAGGTTGTCAAAATTCTGACCAGAAAATAGTTCATTGAATTCATTCGACTGGTGATTGATGTTGATTTCCAAATACCACTGACTCAACGGCGAATATTTTTATATTTTCAGTATTCGATTAAGTTTTTCAGTACCGACAGATATAATTTCCTTTGGGACGCAGATTTTAATCAACCTTCCTTTCACGCTGTCAGTCAGATGGACATAGGATAGAATTGAAACGACTAAATGAATCATGATAAAGGACGAATTGTTGAATATACTTGCAGACACATATTAACAAGGACAAATGAAACTATTTCATGCAAAACAGAAATCCACATATTTATTGTACTCAATCTAAGCAGTTTCACAGTGCCTATGAATATTTGCCGAAATTACGAAATGCTGGTAAACGCATTCCAATTGAGGTAACTATCGTATCGAACATGAGAGTGAGTGGACGTATTTTCTGTCTCCTCTATTTTATATCATCAAGCCTTAAAGAAATGGCTTCAACAAGAAGCGACCCAGAAAGCAATCATACTGAGAAAGTTGAGGCAAATGCTGTGTTACTGAAGAAATATACACACAATTCTGAGTTGAGGATGGAAATGAAAATTTCAAAGAATCCAATATCGATATAACTGATCTTCTTTCAAACCATAACGATAATATCTTGAACGATTTATTTGAACTAGAAACGAAAGAGGAACTATTGACTGTTGCAGACGATACTGATATACTGATTTATTGTGGGAAGGCCTGAAAGCTAAGGTTTAGAGAGATTTTCCTAAAATTATGCATTGGTTTGATAAAAAATTACTAACAATCAACTATGATAAAACTTATTATACCCCATTCGCATCGTATGAAAGTCATTTACCATAATATAATAAGCTCAAACTTTTGCATAATACTTCCCAAATAGAAATTTCATCTACCAAAAGTATAAAATATTCAGGAGTATATTTAGATAATCACTTAGAATGGGGAACGCATATCAATAATATCATAAAAAACTGAGATACTTACTATGTGAGTTCAAATATCTATCAAATATTCTGAAAGTGAAACAAATAAAAATAATTTACCATTAATTAGCGGAATCGCATTTATTAGGGGAAGGCGGGGTAATACCGCGCGGTGAAGTAATATCGCTCAGGCCGAAAAACCAACAACCGATCGCGTAGTTCGAGGTGTAATCACATATATAGTGTTAGAAAGACCTGGCAACAATGCAGACAAGGTCTGCCGGCCGCTCGAAGCACTCAGTTGCATGTGGTAGATGAAAGTGTTACGTTGTTAGTTTTCGTTATAATTTTTTGCCGTTTTAAAATAAGAAAGGTAAGTGGTAATTGAAGAACTAACTAAGAATCGTAACTACAGATTTTTGCGTCAATTCTTGAGTGATATTCTTCTATATTTGGTTTTCAAACTGAAATTCAATTATTGAAGTTATGGTTAGAAAACCAAATCAATGTCGATAAGGGATAATATCCTGCAAAAATGCGCGGTATTGCCCCTCACTTGTTTCAATGAAAACTTTTTGTGAACGTATACTTTTCATTTCAGATGGTCAGAAACTACAAAAGAAAGACTCAACGACAATCCTGGTCAAATGAGCAATTCAATAATGCTATTGCTGCAATTAATACAGGTGCTAAAATACGTGCAGCAGCTAGAAATTTTAATATTCCGGAGTCAATACTACGTGATCATTTAAAGTCAAGAGGTATTGGAAATTGAGCTCCGGCTGTGATTGACTGCATGGGAAGGAAACCAGTTTTCACTAAACAACATGAGGTAGAGTTAGCAGATCACGTAGTAAAATTGGGAAATTTGTTTTATGGAGTTACACCGTGGAACTTGAGACTAATAGCTTTCGATTTTGCAGAAGGTAATCACTTGAAACACAAATTCAATACAGACAAGAAACTAGCCGGCAAAGATTGGCTAAGAGGATTTCTTTTCAGAAATCCCCAACTAAATCTTCGTCGGCCAGAAGGTACTAGCATAAACCGTATATCATCCTTTAATTCTGAAGCTGTTGGAATTTTTCTTGAAAACCTTGAAGACGTTATGAAAAAGTTCAAATTTAAAGGCGACAGGATCTTTAATGTGAACGAGTCCGGTATAACTACCGTTGTTCAGAAAAAGTCAGGAAAAGTTTATGCTAAGAGAGGACAAAAACAAGTGGGCACTGCCACTTCAGCCGAACGTGGACAGACAATCACCATCTTATGTGCTCTTAGTGCATCTGGATCCTACATCCCTCCAATGATCATTTATCCTAGGAAACGATTATCCCCACAGTTAGAGAGGGATGGTTCAATGAGATGTATATATGCATGTTCAGACAATGGGTGGTCGAATGATTTGTTGTTCTTTAAATGGCTTAAGTATTTCCAGATCTACGTAAAGTCAACTGAAGCCGATCCAGTTTTGCTAGTATTAGATAACCATTCTAGTCATATATCATTAGATATTTATAATTTTGCCAAAGTAAATTATATTGTTCTTCTCACAATACCACCACATACTTCAAACCATCTTCAGTTTTTGGATTTGGTATTTTTTGATCCTCTTAAAAAAGCTAGCTCTCTTTGCCGTTTATGATTCGCATATGATTTCGACTGCTCATGAGAAGATCACGGTGTATGATCTAGCTCGCTTGTTCAATCAAGCATATATAAAGGTAGGACAAAGGAATATCAGGATTCAGAACTACCGGAATATTTCCTTTCAACCGCACTAAGTTTACGGAAGAAGACTTTGCACCAGCCGAAAAGTTTAGAGAACTTTTTTTAGATACGGAACAAGAAGAACATGAAAAAAACTTAAACATTGCATCTTCTCAAGTATCGTCAACATGCATAGCCACAGAACCAATATTACCAACATCAAGAGCTACTGCGGAACAGACACCATCAACATCCACAACATGTTCATGTTCAGGTATCAGTAAAGTATCAGATATAGCTCCTATTCCAAAGAAAGTATTTAAAAAGTCTACCAAAAAAGGTGAGGAAACAACAATCAGAAATTTGGACTGCTACACCAGTGAAGGCTATTCTCCTGGAAAAACCAGCTAAGCGAGATGCAAAAACTGAGAAGCAAGCTAAGAGAGAACAGAATGGTGATATAAAGAAAACATGCAAACAAAAAGGTAATATTACTAACAAATAACAACAGGATATTACAGCTCCGATAAAGAAACGCCGTATTGAGGAGCATACGTCGGAAGATGATTCAGAATTATCTCTAGAAATGAGTCTGTCAGAAGGTAGCGATTCAGATCTCAGTGAAATCGTACAATGTTACGCTCCTCCTGTAGCCAATGAAGTATGCATCGTATGCGATGAATTTGGAAAAAACAAAGAACTCTGGTATCGCTGCGTTGAATGTGCGGCATGGGCTCATGCAGCTTGTAGTGGTTGGGAGTCAGCTGAAGGTTTTCAATGCGATGAGTGCAAAAAATTATCAAGGAAGTAGAAGTATCAAAACGACGTTTATTTCGATATAATATTTAAAAACGTATTGTATTGCTAATGTTTGAGTTTTTCAGTTTGCTTATTACAAGTTTCTTTGATGATTTTTATTTTTACCGAGGTAGGTAAGGTACCTACTTCAAAAGCTCAAATAACATGCACGATATTTCCTACTAGCAAAGCGATATTACCCCACCGGGTGGGCAATACCGCGAAAAGCACGTGTTGCGTAGTTTCAAAATAATTTAATGATACATTTTCTTTTTCAAATATTTTTATAACCTCTTATACCTAACATATTTGTGCAGAATTTACCAGTTTGTCTACTGTTTATTGTGTAAAATGTAAATTTCTGGAATGTTTCCGCTTAGGTGCGCGAAATTACCCCGCCTTCCCCTACCTTGTACTGGGTTCGAAAAATCAACTAGACAATATTGTCTATAAGATGTTCACCGATGTGGCGCTTGATTTTCCATATTTGTTTGGGTTCAATGCGTCAAAGATTCTAAAAGCAATGTAATTCTTTGAAAAAACAAATTTTGGAATAATTAGTATATTAGGCTATCATTTTCCAGACTACATTCTTTATGCGTGATATCCACGTTTGATAAAAATTGATCGGATTAACAAACAACAGACCTGTTTCCAAATAGTGGCTCCTTGTCAGTGCCAGGTCAGTTCAGATTAAACGAACCCTGAAAAAAAACTTTTTTTCCAAAAAAATTCCACCAATCAGTTAACAAGTGGCTTAAACTTTTGATTAATGATTTTCTTGTTTCCTGTCACGGCTCAAACAAAAAAATATCAAACGATTGGTAGGTCAGCCTCCGTGTTTGCAAGGCCATTCGCTATTACTTCCGAGTTCCGTTATGTCAACGGACTTTTCGGTGAGAAAAACTTGGTGCAGATACCGAGTACCTTATTCATAATTCTCTCATGTCTCACCAAAAGAGTTGGAGGCTGCAGAACACGAGACAGACATGTAACATAGCTAACCTGACCAAATTGATAGCATTCAGCTTGAAATTTCTGGCAAAGTGATTCTTACTACTGCACTGGAATTGGCATATTCATAACGTATTCAAGATACATTTAAGTAACATTTGACATTCAATAGTATGCTTCACAGACATTTGTATAGTCCTTTATCAGAAATACATACCTACGAAAATGAGTCATTCACCATCTATATCCCAATTCAAGAAACGATGATGAGCATCCTAACACATTGTCATACTAGATGGGCTGAAAAGTTAGTAGGCTAACACACAGATGTCACTACTATCCATTCTATCCATATTATTTTTAGTTTTTGGTTGAGTTTAAATAAGTGTGAGCCACAAAAAACCCTTGCGGGTTACGGTGGAGAATCGAATAGACCCTTTCGCATTTGACCTAACCTAACCTAGTTACGATTGATTATGCGATGAGGGATTGGGGTTGCACACTCACATTGAACTTGTCTGAATACCCAATTACTTATGTGAGAGAATTATTTTTTAAGTTATCAGTAAAAGTTGGCTTAAGAATATAAGTTGCAGAAAAAATCAACAAACTTTTTATTAATGATGTCTCATCTTTCAACGTATGATTCCATCGTGGGCTCGTAACACAGTTCTACATAACGGTCTATTGAATGAGTAGAACGAACCACCGATGCTAACCAACCGGCTACCGCCCCTCCCTAATCAGGTTTGCTAAACTAGATTTGAATATTGACAATCATTTTCTATTAGGGATTTATGTGTAGTTGCCCTCATTTGAACTGAAACGTTTGCTGAAAATTGTGAATCATTCGAATAAATGAGATTTTCTAGGTAACGTCATTGCAGGTGGTACATAAATGTTGACGATATACGGGAGTTGCCTGTTATATTTCGGGATTAGAGAACAAAAACCAATATTAATCATCGAAAATCACTTTATTGTTTTTCAAAATATTCCCCACGAAGATCTATATACTTTTGCATGCGTTTGAACCAATTGTCGAAGCACTTTTGCCACTCTGATTGAGGTATCCCCAAAACATGCATTCTGAATGCAGCAACCGCTTCTTCAGGTGTCGAAAAACGTAGACCACTCAGTTTGTTTTTTACGTACGGGAATAGAAAGAAGTCATTCGGTGCCAAGTCGAAACTATACGGCGAATGACTCATCAAATCGATGTTTTGAGTGCTCAAAAATGCAGTTGTTTGATCCGATATGTGAGAGCTCGCATTGTCGTGGTGAAGACTGATCCGTCTTCGGCGGTTGGTTTTCCTGATTTCTTGGAAGAAAACTGGCAAACAAATGGCTGTGTACCACTTAGAATTGACTGTTCTGCGTTGTTCTAGTGGTACGGTTGCGACATATCCAGTTTTTCCGAAATAACAGGCAACCATTTGCTTGGAAGTGCTTCGTGCGCGAATAACTTTTGTTGGATTTGGCTCATCTTGAAACAACCATTAGGTCGACTGCTGTTTACTTTCGGGCTCATAGGCGTAAATCCACGATTTATCACCTGTCACGATGTCATAGACGTGTTTCGAAGCACCGCGATCCTATTTTTTGAGCATTTCCTTCGACCAATCGACACGAGTCTTTTTTTGAGCGATTGACAAATTGTGTGGGATTCAACGCGAACAATTTTTTTGACAGTTGAATGTTTATGCAATATTGAATGTATGCTCAAAGGTTGTCTCAATCTCACGATAGGTCACATGACGATCTTGCAATATCAGTTCGCGCACAGCGTCAATGGTTTTCGGAACAACAACTGATTTTGGACGTCCTGCACGAAATTCGTCTTGGAGTGAACTACGACCACGTTTGAATTCACCAAACCATCGATAAACAGTGGTCCTTGATGGAGCTTCATTGCCAAAAGTTGAATTAAGTTCATACATGCACTGTTACTGAGTTAATCCACGTCGAAAGTTGTAAAAAATAATGGCACGAAAATGTTCACGATTTAATTCCATGTTTTGGGCCGAGATGAAACTTTTAAGTTACTGTAAAAAAACAAATAAAGCTCGTATGTCAAAATGTTCTGTGTGCGTATAACCTCAAAAATGTCCAACTTTACGATAGAGCTGTCAGTTGCCAGATTGCAACACTAGGGTTGCCAAATCCCGAAACATAAAAGGCAACCTATCTTACATTTCAAACAATTGCCCTTCATAACTATTCATCAGAAGTTGTTATATTATTCGAAAATACATGTTTCAACTTTAAAAGATTATTCCAGAAATAGTTTTGTCGTTCACTGTTCTGGACTTTAGTAGATTGTATCGTAATATTGATTGAATGGGTTCATGATATCATATTCATTTTTTGAGTTAAGCACGAAAAAGGTTCCCACGTGAAATTTATTTCTGGAAAATTCAAGTTGGAGCCCAAATTTAATGATTGTATTTGGGTTTCAATTTCCGGTGTTAATCATTTGTTTGATGATATATCATTTGAAAATTCGCGGGCAAATAATAACAAAAATTAATGTCTGAGAATTTTGAAAATTTTGATGTGTGGGAGACTAGCTGGATAATTTTCATAACCATAAATATTTGCGAAAATTCATCAATTGTTTTTTATTATTATCTGTATAATTATCAAAACCTCAAATGGGACGATTTATCTTTCTATATTTATTTTGTTGAAATTGGTATTTGGTTGAATAGTTGACGGTATTATTAGTGGAGGTTGATTTAAATTTGTTTTGATTTTATTTATGCGTTGGTTGGTTTGGCCTAAAATTTTGGAATGAGTGTTCGATTTTTGATACTAAACCTCAGAAAGGCGGTGGTTTGATCCCCCAACACCTACAGCAAAGCAGACATGTTTGTGCCGAAATTTAACTATTGCAAGCGATCAGATGAATGTAGTACATCGAAGAACTTTCAAAAGACAAGTGTACAAAATAATTTTGGATGACCTCAAAGTAAAGGTATCAAAGGACTGTGTTGGACATATCGTGCATGAATATTTGGGTATGCGAAAGCTCCATTCGAAGAGGGTACCGCGTAAGCTCACAATTGACCAAAAACAACAACGAATTGATGATTCTGAGCAATTTTTGAAACTGTTCTTCCACGAGAAAACCCGAATTCATGCGTCGATATATGACAATGAATGAAAAACATTGCTCCATCATCACACACCAGAATCAAAACGATCATCTGAGTGGAGTGCAGTGCACGTGGTGAACCGACGCAACATTCGGCTGGCGAGGTTATGGTATCAGTATTTTGGGATATTTGGAATACGCATGGTATAATATCAATCGACTATCTTGAAAAGAAAAAAAATATCAGCAGCGACTATTACATAGCGTTATTGAAGTATTTGTGTGACGAAATCACGGAAAAACTGCCCCATTTGAAGAAAAAAAAAGTGATGTTTCATCAAGACAATACATCGTGTCACAAATCAATAAAAACGATTGCAAAATTGAATGAATTGTGCTTCAAATCGCTTCCGCATCCAACGTATTCTCCAGATCTGGCACCCAGCGACTTTTTCCTGCTCTCAGACATCATGAGAATGCTCTCTCTCTGGAAAAATATTTGGCGCCGATGAAGAAGTAATCGTCGAAACTGAGGGGTCTATTTTAAGGCTGAAGACAAATCGTACTATAAAAATGGTATCGAAAAATTGTAAGACAGATATAATCTTTGTATCACCCTCGAAGGCAACTATGTTGAATAAAAAAATCAAATTTTATCAAAAAATAGTTTTTTTCAATTTTAGCCTACGAACGTTCCAGACCAATTTACTTTGATGAACCCATCACTATTATCGCTTATTTATTTAAAAAGAAAGACTTGAACATGACCTTCAAAACGAATAATAATTCAAGCAAATTTATTAAAAATAATGAAGACAAAACTTTAGTTCCGGATAGATCAGGAATATATAAGTTGACTTGTGGTTCTTGTCCAAAACTATACTGGCTAAACGGGGAGAACATTCGACTAAAGAACAAAAGAACATAGGAGTAGTTTCTTGAATGTGAAGAACAATTTAAGATTCGAAAGCCATCTTTTGGAAGAAGGGCATGAATTCAATCATTATTATGACCTATCACATTTGGAAGAGAAAGGTTTGAATCCCAATCTTTTGTTTTGGAATGTTTGGAAAGTAATAAATTTGGGAATTGTGAAAATTTACTGAATGACCAAATTTAATTGAATTCATCTAAAATTGTTGTAAAATTGTTCGTTCCGTTAACCAGCTGACGAACGTCACCCCTCATGTGCGAACAATGGATTAACGAGGTCTTACCTTTTAACGTGCGATTACCCAGCACGGTGGCCCGGCGGAGAATCGAACCCCGGTCTTCCGCTTGAGAGGCGGATGTGCTAACCTCTACACTACTGTTACCACTTCTCAGTTAAATCTGTTTTCCATTGTGAAAATCAGTAATTCCCATTTCCGTTTGTTTGAAGGTGAATGACAATGTTTCGTGGTGAATTTCAGCAGTTCGGACTTCCATTGTCTAAAAATTTGTAAAATGATTTGAAATCCCTGAAATAAACAATATAATTGAAATTTAAAAGAATAGCTAAAAATGGCAAATATATTAAGCAAAAAACTTGAAAAAGAATTCACAGTGAAATAAAATACAAATGAAAAAATGAATAAATAAAAAATAAAATAAATTAATATGATTAAAAGTCATCACCCGAAGACGATTGTAGATACTAACAATCGAAACGTCGTGAAGTAACGTGGTTTGAAATCACTCAACTTTTAATCTTCCGTACAAAATGTGAATCTTCATTCAACCTATCTAAAATTTTTCTAATTAGGGGTTTGAAAAGAGTGTTTCACCCGAAACCCAGTTTGTGCTGTGACTTTTCGAATCACTCCATTTGTTAAAATGTGTAGCAATAATTTTTGTTTCAGTTTTCATTTTGCACTTGAAGGAGAAACCACTATGGCATTCCTACTTTTAGTTGGTTAATGTGTGAGTAATCATATGAACTTTTCCGAATATTTGATTTGTTTCTAATTTATGTTTCTCTCTATACACAAACAACAAGAGTAAACTGATTCATAGAAAATAATAGCCTAAATAGACCCTCTCTTAACCCTATTGCTTTTAAGAGCGGTAACGATATGCTATATTATGGTGAGAATATACCTATCTAGAACACCTGTTTAAAACTGTATAACCACCCGCCTGCTCCAACCAAGCATATGACAGCCAATAGCAAACAGATAAATCACCGTTAAAAGCTCTTCAGTTCCCTCTTCAATGTCTACTGTGTTCGCAAACTGTTTTCACCATTTGAAACTCATCTTGTAGTACGGCAGGATTATAAAAATGTGGGGTTCTCCTTTCACGTGAATATTATCCAATGAATCTAGAGAGTCCTCAAAAACTATTGTCTAGGGTCTAGGAGGTAATTTTTGAAAACATTGTGTAGACTAATTTCGGTTTGAATATATTATTCAATCAAAATGCTAGGAATATCAGGACAAAACGTATATACATCAATCCTTAGCTTGCCCAAAAGTTTCGATTTCTGAGGTTTGCACAGAAGAAACATTATCGTTTGGCCAGTCATATAGCCATTGATTTGATAAAATACTGGATTTTGAAAAATGTACAAGATTGCGACTTTCAAATCTTTTGGAGAATTAAAGATACCTCCTTATGTCTAACTTATGAATTATGCTTGATTCATCATCAAACTCCACTGCTCACGTCAATTCAGTTATTAGGCGAGCCTTCTACAACCTCTCATCCTCCAGTGTTTATCCACCTGTGGTACGCGTACCACTAGTGGTACGCAGAGGTTACTGCGGTGGTACGTGGTGACGTTCTAAGTACGAGTATTATATATCGGGATTGTTTGAGCCGGTGCATCAGCATTAGTTCACGGACAATCGGCAACTGTGTATAGTCGAAATTCAAGAAGTAGAATGAGGACAAGATTATTTTGTTTGTTTGACCTAGGTATTCATCAGGTATTCATCAATTGCATAAATATAACCTGCTCGGGTTTGGTCGGTCCCGATTCGGAAATAATCGGGACCGCTCGACTCTGCGAGGCCTCCCCCCCTCCGGCTGCCACAGTTCGTTTGTAACCTCTCAATTCAGTTTCCGGCAGTCGCCACGTGTAGCAATGGTAAATGATTTGTATGATTGGATTTAGTGTTGTCTCGCTCTTTGCTTTGACACAGTTGATATGGATAAGTTTTTGAAACGTTGCCAACCTGGTCCTTCAACCAGTGGTTCTAAACCTAAACTTTTTAAAAGTAGTGAGGGTGATGTGAAAACTGTTGAAAGTATTACTGAGGATACCGGTACGCCAACTGAATCGAATGCAGCCACAACTAGCATTCAGCCATCCAGAATCACTTCTAGTATAAGTAAAAAAGGAGTCAATCGAAAATATGATTCTAATTATTTAGCTTTTGGGTTTACTTATACTGGGGTTGTAAATGAGCCCATTCCACAGTGTGTTGTTTCTATGGACACACTATCCAAACACAAAATGACACCTTCACTTCTCATGAGGCATTTTAACACAAAACATAGTAATTTGGAAGTAAAACCTGTGGCTTTTTTTAAAGGAAAAGAAAAAGAGCTCATTTTCATCTTTGAACGCCAGGGCAGTTGAAGCCTCGTATAAAGTTAGTTTAAGAATCGCTCAAGAAGCTAAGCCACATACAATTGCGAATCTTCGATATTACCGGCTGCCAAAGATATAGTTTCTTCCATTTCAGGAGACAAAGAAGCAAAGCTGCTTGATGCTGTTTCTTTATCTGTAACACGGAGAGTGAAAGACATGGCACTAGATGTAAAATGCATGTTAGTTAATA
>WOGR01000479.1:0-25361 GCA_015342045.1 Leptinotarsa lineolata | reverse complement strand
GGAACGTTACTGTGAATGGCGAGCGCTACCGTGTGATAATTGACGACTTTTTGTTGCCTACAATGGAAGAATTGGGCATGCCTGACATGTGGTTTCAACAATACGGTGCCACATACCACACGGCACGCGAAACAATGGCCTAATTAAGAGCCGCCTTCGGTGAACAGTTAATCTCACGTTTGGGCCCCGTCAATTGGCATTATTTCTTGTGAGGTCATGTAAAGGCTCATGTCCACAGGGATAAACCAGCAACGACTGATGCTCTGGAAGCCAGTATTGAAGCATTTATACATGAAATACCGGTCGATATATTAGAGCGAGTGTGCCAAATTTGGACTTTGCACATGGGCCATCTAAAGCGGAGCCGCGGACGACATTTACATGAAATCATATTCAAAAATTAAATTATATTGATCGTTCTATCGATTCCAATAAAGTTTTCATCAATTTTTTCAAATTTTTTGTGTTTTTTTGAATATCAAATCCTATACTTCTCAAAAAATCACCCTATATTTGGCAAATATTTCACAAAAAAACCACGGAGATCTGAAACCACAAAAAGAGATAATTTTAGTTCCCAGTAGGATCAGCTATAAAAACGGCCTGTACTTTTGTTATACTGATTTTCAGATGGAGATTTTCAAAAACAACCTATGCAAAAGTGATTTCTCATATAAATATTGTTCAAACAATATAAATAATTTTGTTTCCGCTCAAACAGGTTTTGGATCCCGAACATTTGAAAAACAAAAATATTGAAATAAATCATCAAACTTAGAGACGCTTCTGAGGACTTTGAAGGAAAATAAATGAAATTGAAATAATAATATAATATAAGAATAATATAATTGAAATATTAAATAATATGATTACCCTCTCATTGTTACACCACTGCTTGGGTGATTCCCCATTATGTCAATTGGAACGAGATCTGGAAACTGATAGCTTACACAAATATTATCTCCAAACTGTCTAAGTTTCCGATAATTATTATTTATTGACATGCATCAAGTGACGACTTTAGCCAGTAACAAATGCCTACGTGCTTCTCGATGTGATGACAGAGTAATAAAAGTTAGTGTTTTGTGTCGAACAGTATTGTGCAATCTATTCGAAACGAGCGCATTTGCTATCTTTTCTCGAACTCTACTTTGCGGTAAGAGATTAAATCAATAAATATATATCGCTGGAAGTGTACATTTATTGTGAAGCTGTCACTCCTCCTAGATGAATAGATCAATATTGAATGAAAGCAAAAGAAACCGTATTTTCTGCTGAGTGAAAGATGTTGTCAAATACAGAGTGCATCAACAAAGTCGCTTTGGTTATTTGTTCTGAGGTTATCAGATATTTTGATCTATTCAGTTTCCTTTCGTATATCGATCTATTTTATCTGGACTGGAGACTAGCCGGACAAACTTTTTTTTCTTCAATGAAAAACCCATTTCATTCCGTTGTGCTTAGTTGAAAAAATTAGTTCGCAGGCATATTGGCGAAAATCCATAAATTACGAACTGAACTGCTTGACCATCCACCTTACTCACCAGATCTAGCCCCAAGTGACTTCTTTCTGTTCCGTCATTTGAAAATTGCGCTCGAAGGACGAGATTTTTTTCAAATTAGGAGGCAATCACCTTTGTGAACAACTATTTTGCAGAGAGAAACGCCAAGTATCATTTGGACGGGTTACAGAGTTAAAAGGAGACTATGTTGAAAAATGAAAAAAATGAGAAAATGTCTTGTAGGACGGAAACTTTCCAGACGCCCCTCGTATATTATCAGATCAAAATATTGAGTCACCTCAAAGCAATGGACCCAGATAACTTGTTGAATATCTATGATGGTCAGTTGAGAACGATAATCATACCGTTTGAATGCTCTCGACAATCTGAAATAATTATTTCCACTTAGTTTTAATTTTTGATAATAATCTTCTCCCATGTTATCTCCTTTCATTTTTCTAGCTTTCAGCCTGAAATGGGCCTGATAATGAGCTTATTGGGATACAGAAACACTGGAAGAAATGACGATCCAGACCCGCAGCTAGGACTCACCTCCAGAGACAAATATCTCCTGAAAAATTCATGGGAAACGGTAATGAAAGACTCGACTGGAAATGGAGTTAAATTTTTCATGAGGTGAGTTCACGCAAAAGTTGATGTATATCGAGAAGGGTTTCATGAGAAATCACTTTCATGACTTTTTTTCCATTGGCTGTATTGCAAGAGTGAGGCTTGAAGATTTCACAATACAGACTTTCACTTCTCTCAACTTGGAGAAAATCTTTATTTGCGGTTTAATTCAATTGTGTAGTACTCTCCTCCTGATGACGATAACTGGGTAAATGAAGAAACGGCTAAGTGTCCTTTTGGCATGTCGAATCGCACGTTAAAACGTTAGGTCCTCCTAGCCATCGTCGTAGAAATGGTAACGGAATCGCCGACTTTATGCTCTCTGAAATACATTGCTATCATAAACCTTCTACACAGAATCGCCGATGACATCAAATAAACGCCAACTCCATCACTACCATCAGTTCACATTCACTTCCAAAATCTCACATCAGTGTAAAGGCTGAGGACCAAGCCTCCACGCCGACGAACTGTGATCAATTCTCCGTTTTTTTTTCAATTTCTCCAATTGGTGGCCACTGGGACCACATTACAGCCGCTTAGCTGGGTGGTCTGTCTTCTTGAAGTGACAACAATTTGAATTTCCCGCTGCTGCGTGCGGTAGCTTCTGATTGGTCGACTGGGGTGCAAAAGTGTAAGAGTGGGGGCTGTCTGAAGTGAGGCCCTTTCATGGTTTCCATGTCAACTTTCGAAACAATTGAAAGAACAAAATATTTTATGAATAAAGTTACTATTTATTTTTGTATTTTTTCAGGCTATTCGAAATCCAACCGAAACATCACCAAGCTTTTCCATTCAGGAACATTTCCAGGAACGACTTACCAAGTAACAAGAAATTTCAGGCGCACTGCAACTCTGTCATGTACAGCATTGGTTCACTCATAGGTGTAATGGAAGATTCTGCAGTGTTCTCAAGTTCAGCTGAAAAAATAGGAATTGCACATGCTCCAAGAGGTGTAGATCTGGATGCTTTGGAGGTAAATAATATAAACCAATTCAGTTTTTGATCAGGAACGACAAAAAACGTGTTCAAATTATTGATTCACGCGGATATATTGATATCTAGTTGGCCTAGCAACAAATAGTATTGTAAAATTTGAAAAACATCTATGAGGATCGGAATTGTGAGAATGAAAAATCGCGGTTTTGAGCCATTATCGAGTACAGTCATTTTGAAGGGTCTAGAGGTGAGCAAATTTACAAAAATACGCTCAGTGCCTTTGGTGATCATGTCCTCGGTTTGTGACTCTGAAAATTGGATTGCAATCTTCAACACAGGTGAATTTCTCATTGAAGTTTGTCTATTGAGACATGATATTATTTCATCAAATCATTGAGTTGGGCACCTAAGGCACCGAATATTTCAAATAAATTTATTCATTTTATAGTATATGCCGATTTCGATATGAGAAATATCTGTAGAATGAATCCCCAAGACTAATTGAAATATATAAGGGATTTTGAATCATATTCCTAGTTTTTTTTTGCTGGTTCGCTTTATTTTCGAACGTCCTAAACAGTTGTCGAAGGAATTTGTACCCATCATAGAATTAATGTAATTATAGGCAAAATCACCAATTTCACACTATTTAATAATTTCAGGACGTCAAAGCGGCACTAGTTGACACCTTATCTTTCATGACACAGGAAGAATTAGAGGCTTGGAACAAATTTCTAGATGTGATGATGAGAGAACTGTATAAACCTATCGAAGAATACAGAGAAGAGAAACAGAAAAATTCTGTGGATTTAGCGACCCCTGGTTCACAATTTTAAAATGGGTGTGGTTCAGCTGGATATCCTGGAGTTGAGACTATCTTTGTGTTAATTAGTTACATACACGATAAGTGTTGAAAGACGAAAGAAATTATTATATTTTTCAATCACTGTACTTTTCCAAATGTTCTGTGTTACCATTGACGTGATAACTACAATTTTATATATCTTTGCGAACATGTTTCGTAAAACATCAATAAATATATTATACTCACTTTTTGAGTCTGGAGTCAATGTTCGTCATATGTTTTTAAAATACACCACTTATTTTTTTCTTCATATTCAAATATTCATGGATATGAAATGAAACTGATAGCACAAATTATCTATGATTTGCCTTCTCCATAGATATGTGTGAACAGTGAATATCATACGTGGTCTGGAAATATTATGAACTTTCTCGTTTCCAATCAAACTGCCTTCCAAATCATTTCACTTCAGAGCTTGCAGACTCCACAAAGCTATCAAAATAATAGGGTGCCGCGAGGTTCGGTTTCGGTACCACTATCTTTTATGTTTTATTCGAAGGAAATCTGGAAAAGGAACTGATATTCTGAGAAAGAAGAAAACTGAATTTTGATAAAAAAATAAATTTTAATGAAAACAATCATAATGAGTTTGTTTTTAAATGAATTTATAGTTGTATACAACATTCCATCCATGGTCCACTGTTGACTTTTTATACCTCATCACAATTGAGTCAGAGTATACTGAATCTGAAAATTATTTCGAAGGTGAATAAAAGAGCAGAATCAATTTCATGAAATCATAAGTGACTCGATTGAGTGTACAATGTTTTTATAAAAAATGTTATGTAGTTTCACTCGTATTTCTCAAAAAAAATATCAACAGAAATATGCATAATTTTCATATTCATAAAAAGCTTTTGTTAAAGTTTGACTTTAATGCTTTATTCTCATTGAAAGATAATTTTTTTTGGAGAAGTTATCGATGATAATCAAGAAAAATGTGCTTCAATATGAAACTCCCAATATTACCGACTCAAGAACTTATATTTTGCTCATTACCCTGTATACAAGCCATACAACTTGGTGATGATTCTGCTCATCAGTTGGTAAACAGATGAAGTATCAAAAACTATGGATCTCTCAAAACCCAATATGATTACGTTTAGTTCAAATTTGATGACGCAATAATTTGTCGACTTTAGCCATTCATGTGTTACTAATTGATGCTTCTTCGGGGTTTAGCCATGAAGATTTCAAATGAAATTATTTTTCACTGTGCTTGAAACTAAACAAGTTTTGTTTTCCGAAATGTTGAAAGGTTGAGGTTTCAATTTTTCAAGGGCAGGCTCTTAATCCCTTTTGGAATATTGTTATCATTGTTGTAGTTCTTATTTTGGAGCTGTGAAGTGTATGTTTGGTGTAATTTCGCGTTACATCAAAATTCGCAGTTCAAAAAACCATGTCCCTATAAATCGGTTTGTTAATTTTTCCATATTCTATTATGGTGGGGATTTCATCCACATTTCATAACAATGGGTTCATGTATAATAATGGTTCAGCCTATTTTCAATACTAGTCCAGTATTAGGCTAAATGTGGTTCTTCTGAAGAGTATTCTGATGACCAGTATCATCGATGTTCCAAAGGTCTTCATTTTGAACTTGAAATGCCTCAATTCAGTCAATGAGAATTGTTCTTCTTTGGTGACATACTCAACTATGCATAGAGTGTCAGACTCAGTAGATCTGGAAAGGCAAGACTGATCATGAGTAAGTACAGACTGCGAAGATGCCGATGATAGCTTCATTCATCATTGATTCTTTGGTGTTGAACTCCCTAGATGGTTCCTTCGTGAGCTACATTGATCTAATTTCGACAAATTATCAAACCAACAGAGAAGCAGAACCCACTTTCTTCACATTCATCCTTCATTGAAACAATCACAAACAAACAATTATAGAAATTGACTATACAAAGCTTAGAATCCCCCACTCCTACTCCCCAAACTTCGGATAACAACATCACAAATCTCCTCCTCACACCACACTCGATCCGTACTTCATCCCCCGTTCTCTGCCGGTTATTATCACAATGTCCGAACCCTGGTTCACGGCAAAGCTTTCCACCATGCTTCTAGACATCCGCAGCTGTCTAGGCGCCTCGCTAGTGAGCAGCAGCCGAGGATTCTCGCTGAAGATGCGTGGCTCGCAGTCAGAAACGACCCCGGAGCTTTCCGGGTGCGCCATGGGCACCAGGAGGAAGTCCGCGGCTGGTTTCCAGTCAAAGCAGTCCCTCTGCACGTTGTTGATGAAAGATCCGACGTCTCCAGCCGTTGCTGCGGCGCTGGGGGGGAGCTGGTCTGACGTTCTGTGGCTGCTGCGGTGCGTGAAGCCCAAGGCAGTCAGGAGGTCGTCTACTACTCTGCGTACTGCTCGACGAAGCTCGGAATTCCGGTAGCCATACACCCAAGGGTTGAAGGCGCTGCTTGCTAGAATGGGGAGAGCCAGGTAGACTGAGATCCAAGCTGTCAGGATATTTGTACCGATGAAAACGTCCATCAGCATGCATACCTGGAACAACGGAGGGTTCATGTTGGATAAAAATAATTATTAAGGGGTTGGCAGCGAAACTGTGAGAAAATTGTTACACAAAAATGAATCCCATACCTGTATAAGCCAAAGTTCATACACACTCTTATAGAAAGAGATTTCGATATTCGAGTAGGATTTTCATTTTGGTTCCAAGGTGGGAGAGAAAATGATATCGCATTTTCCTACAGGATTTATGGACAGGCGAGGCACTTTTCATGTCGAATTGAACAGTTAGTTCCCGAAATTGTCGCTACTGGTTCAAAAATAATTCAAATTTTTTAATAAAATGTCGCGACCAATGTTCATGCAAGACAAATGTGTGGTGTGGATTACATAACCAAATAATTGGACCATATATATGTCACTGTATATAATATACGTCTTTGGATCTTTGCAAAATCTGTGGAGAGCTATACTATCAATGAGAATAATAATCAGGATGATACACCGTGATCTAATGGAACCTGAAGTACCAAACGTTTGGTCTGCTACTACGACAAACATCTTCAGAGGTTAGAGGTTAGGTTATTCCTCGAAGTCTCCGCGACAGCTGACTGGTGAGCTACGTATTCACTCGTATTTATAATTTCAGAGGGGATGATGGTAGAGATGGAAGCTGGAGTGATGGAGGGGATGGTGGAAGAGAGAACCATACTCATAATAGGAACTTTTGTGAAAAAATTCAGTAAGTCAATAACTGATAGGTATGGACATTTTGGTATAAAACCAACGACCAAAGATGGATATAGCTGAACGTCATGCGGATTACACAAATGATATCGCTGATTTAGTTACCCTGTTTGAAGATATACAAAAATTCGTTCGTGAGCAAGTGGAAGCATGATGAATAAGTATCATTGTTTCGTGTCATAGTGCTGATCCATCGGAAGAGAGATATACAAAGTGTAACACAATTGATAACATAACTCATTGGCATGAATTATTATTTGAATCATGAACTCTGTTGTGAAAAATGAAACAGCTATTCATCAATGAAATGATTGTATTTAGATACGCGGCAGTACAATTATTTTGTCTAACAATCATCTATTTTCAAAAAGGTAATAAGTGCTTTTCTCAAAGTTACGTGATACTGGCGAAACGTCGACCTTGGAAAATAACATGTCCCTTTTGAATTTCAAATGGAGGGAATTCATTGCCGTTGTTCACGAATAAATCTCAAGAAACTACCAACAAAATATAAAGTAGGGTAAATGCAAACTACGTCCATCTGTTGATTTTTGTTGATGAATAATTCAAAACAGCAAATCTTCTCGTTCACTACTTCTACTTTGAGTCATTATATTTGCCGAAATGAGGACGATGTACATTATTTAGAGAGTGAGAGAATACAATTTCCAAAATCTGTTCTCCCGAATAGTTAACACTGAGATATAATGATGAAAAATGTATGAGAAAACTTTAATGGCAACTGGAATTTCTCATGGAAGAACACAAGGAACTGAATTAGTTAGAAATTCAAGCGGACGTGATGACGATGAAATTATTGAAACGTCATTAATGTTGATGAATACTGAAGACGGGTGGCACTCAATCTGAATAATTGGCGATAGGAATAATTCATCATTCAACATGTTCTTCTATGACTCATCAAAAATTTTCCGGAATTGAATTGAATCCATCAGTTTGATATCCCACATATATTACTTGAGATAGCGTTGAAAACCTCGGCTTATCAGAGCGCCTGACCTTCATTTTTCTTAGGTTGAGTGAGCTGAAGTCGAAAACTGAGGGGTTTGTCATGGCCTGCAGGATGGTTTCTTCAACAACTCCGTCTACCGCAGTTGCGTGATGGGTATACAAGTTCTTGATACAAGGTGCAGCTCCTGCCGCAAGGTACCTGAGATCATCACGCGCTCGCTGTCAATATGTCCAGCATATGCACTCCCAGCCTGAATCCATGGATATAACGCGGCTATAAGAGTACTTCATTACCACATACGGCACTTTTACGGTATTGTTCCTCACCCCTACACTCCGGGGTGGGAAACAAGAAGTACCGCATTCATTAGAGCTATTTGTTTCCCACCATCAAGCTCATACAAGTTGATAAACCGGATGTAGTTCTTCTCTACCATCAGGAGGAGATGATATATGTCATTGATTTTCCAAACGAATATCATAGTTCAAGAGGAGGAAAAGAGGATGGTGCCTTCTCAAATGACGATTTGCAGTCACGATTTCCTCCACTTCAGCGATGTTGGGGTAAATTAGGGATGTTGATGGTCAACTAGAGTTTTATGCAATATTTTTAGCCTTTTCGCACAGGAAATTTCATTTGCGATGCAACTGAGATTGAGAATTGTGAACAAACTAAATAATGAATGGCGCTCAATCTCCGTGTGAGTATAGAAGACAGTTGTACCATCTTAGCGACAAAAATAATGTCAATTTCTTCACGCTGGCTTTCTGAATGATCGTTTTCCGGTACATTATTAACAGAATGAAGATTGTGATCTGTGATATGTCTACTCCACTCACCTGGAATGGTAACCAAAGTACAAGGAACATTCCCGCTGTTATAGCTAACGCTAAACCGTATCTAGGCGGCCCTGGTCCTCCCGTCATTGGTGCACGTTGTGCCGAGTGCCGAGAGTGACGTACTTCCGATCGGATGGCCCGAGCATGACCTCGAGCTACGACGTAGATGTAACCGTAGCAGACGAGTAGGATAACTGCGCTCGGGCCGTACACTGCGCAGAACATGAAGAGCTGGATGGGTTTGGCTACAAGACCGCCGAACGAACAGATCTCTGTGCTGAAACAAAAAAATCATCGTATACCTCGAAGGTTTTTTTAGGTTGTGAGGCAGTATTTACAGTTTTTGTTTACCACATTTTGTATTCTACATTCATACCACACAAATAGTGAAAGTGTGGAACGAAAACTGTGAACACTGACAAACGTCGCGTTCTAAACAGCTCATCACCACTAAATTTTCTGCAATTGTCTACCTGAAACTAATGATGTGTGCCTGAAAATTAAAGTGTGCTTCTGATATGACTAGTTTTAGATTGCACAGTAGGTTTATGGCTACTCCCCTGGCTAATACCACGAAGGGGGTTGGATCATATCCGGCAGGTGCCATTGCAGGATTCTTCACAGAAATAATTTCTGCATTTGCTGTTGGCGAGACAACTGCCGGAATCGATTTTTAATTATTGGAACACACTTGCAGACCGGTTTCGGGCTGTTTGGCTACTGATCAGTGCAAGGTAGCGTCTATCATCAACCTAAAGTCGATGATTTCCGATAATTAAAAATCGAATTCTTTCCATAGTATCATTATTCGAACTAGGCTGAAGCGAATGACAAACAACAGATTCGTCATCGCCCCCTCTGTCTGTCAAGAATTCTGCACTGATACTTGTCGGATACAATCCGACGCCCTTCGTGGTATTAGCCAGAGGAGTAGTTGTTTTCTTGTAGGTGTCAGTCAATAAACCTACTGTGTAGGTAAATAAAGACTAGCCTGAAGGAATTGTTCCTTTAGATAATTGAATTACTCCATCATTATAGCTTCAGCCCCAATTAGGAGATCATAAAAGCCACTATTTTGAATTTTGGTTTCGCTACTCAACAATTTACATTAGAATAAAGTCTACTGGACAAGTTGTTGGATAGTAACTACCAAGACATTTCTTCTCTGTCATCGGCTATGATTTTATGTCAATTTATGTTTTCCCCTATCATTTGACTATTCCAGCAAACTAAATTTCGACTCCTTCCATAGCGAAAACCGCTTCATTCGCCGAATTTTCCCTCGGATAATGCGATCTGAATCAAATCAAACCATCGTAGGGGGTGCTTCAAAATCCGAGAATCTGACAACTTGATTTGAATTCAAGTCGCGATTTCCACGAGACCGAATCTAGTCATTTCATTAGCTCTAGGAGATTTCGTGAGCCCACGCTTTTTTTCCAGATGCCTGGCATTGGATGGGGAAATAAATGAATGTTGACGGGGTGGTGAAAGCGGAAAACTTCGCCAGATTAAGAACCGAGGAAACGAAGCAAATATTTGGGGCAGGAGTTGATAAATTAGGGTTAATGATGAGGTGACAAACAAAGCCAAATGGGTTAAAAAAGTCACTAAGTTCATGATCATATTCACTCGCTGTGGGTATGGAGTCTGCATTCACGATTCTTGGTGAATTATATCGAAAATATATATATTGAACTAATGTTCATCTACAGTATTGTAGGATTATTCGAAAACCCAATGAAATTGGAACAAAAATGAAAAATTATTGCATACATAAAAAATATTTCGAAAGTCTTTTTGATACACTGAACTTTCTTAGGCATTTAAGGGCACTACAGGATATGCCTTAAGGCGAAGCATCTCACTACGTTTCCAGAATAGCATTGTGTGCATATTCCTGTCAAATGTCACAATAATTCACCGTTGTTCATGCATAGACATCTATTTTATACTATCCTTATTCTGAGAGCAGAATAATGTAGATTCGCAGATGATGCAACTTCAGGTTCTATGCAGGTGTATACATTTACAGACCTAAGACAGAGATATCAACCCAACTAGGTATCTATGCGACCGTATCATTGATTTGTTTGCGACGATATCTTTGGAAACCAGATGCATAAATCTTAGCTGGGGCAACTGAGTGGCTTTGAAAGCACTGTGCTCTCACTGAGCAACGTCCAAAGTAGTAGTGAACTATCAAAAAAACTATCTTCTCAATAGAGAGATCAAACCTGGTCTGAATTATTGGCTACACTGGCCTGGAAGGGACATGCTGACTTCTTGGCAAAAGAAGGCGTGGAACGCTGCAAACGGTTCCATCGGACCAGAATCGCTTTAGGATGTACCAAACAAACTCCAAATATCTTGAAAACTAGAAAAGGTTCGGACTCCTGGTGAATCTTACCGTAGATGGCCGTTCCAAGTCATTCATAAAAGCACTCTTCTACCTAGAAACGGTTTTGTTTCGTACACAAACTAACTAGGAAAATGAATTCATCATTATTATCGTTATTATTGAAATCATTAGTAATTCCTTGAGGTATTGTAGAGTCTGTGAAATTGGGACGCTAGGAAATCCATAAACCAGGAAAATCAATGCCTCCCATCGTGTCAGCGATTGGAACTCCCTTTTTCCAAATAGCAAAGTGGCTCGCTAAAAAATGTAAAAGCTTACCTATTGGGGAGCCAGGTTTTAGTACGAAAAACTCAACATACAAAAAGCATCGCTCTGCAAGAAGGTGAGATTTTAGTTTCCTTTGATGTTAGTTCTTTATTTCCTAGCGTCCTAATTCCACAGACCTTACAATACCTCAAGGAATTACTAGAGAAAAATAATTTCAATTCTAACGAAATTGATGAACTCATTTCCCTTGCTAATTTGTGTCGATGTATTGAAAATAACGGTGTTGGGATAAAAAACTCTAGATATAGAGAAATTTGGTCGTCTATTCAAACTCGGTAGGATTTTTTTGATGGAAAACTCGAATCCAATGCAACAGAAAGTCAGTAACAGCAAAATACTGTAGTTTACCTACTAAACTTTGACAAATTTCTTTTTTGAAGACAGGATTGGTAGCATTGACAGGACGGTTCCCGTCAAGTTCACTAGATCAGTGGTTGATACATTTGATTTGAAATAGTAGACCAACCTTGTATAAACTAGTGTTGCTGGTTTTTGAATACTCCAGCTTTTAAAAAAAATTTGTCAGTGTTTCAGTCATCATTCTCTCTGAACATTTGCAAAGAAAGCACGTCGAGTTGATTCAATGATAGTTTGAGGGATCAAATACGTTATTCTGAAACTTTGACAGTTGCAAAATTCCTAACATACCTCTACCAGACTTTTACTCCACTCCCCTTCCCCAGTCCGTCTTTTAGCCCTTTCCTCCCCATTCGCTTCCGTTTCCAGTCCCACTATCCCTTATTTACATTCATTGTACGACATGGCTCGGTTCCGGGATATATTATGGAGGCGATTTACCATCTCCCGTATTGATGTCCGCTCAACACGTACGGCGTTGGAGCACAGAAGACGGCTGATTAAATTTTGTCACACTTCGCACTCCGAGGAATTTTAGTCGATCAAACTGAATTAGAACAGTACCAGTGAGGCGTCAATCGAAATGGCTTATGGGATTTGCATCCGCCGATGAAGTGATTCCATTCATCTGGGGTTGTAAATAGTGTTTCCGATATGGTAGGGGACGAAACTCATACCTTTTAAATCTAATTATCAATATTGAATTGCGTTAATAGCTAGGTGCCCAAGCAATTGAACAGCATCATATTTGCACAATGTACAGTTGTGTCCTGTACTAGTTTGTACAGGTTTCCTGCAAAACATCCAGTACCTCACATTCCCAGTTGAGGTACAGGCATATTTCATCCAGGTGTTCTCTCAATGGAGAGTGAATAGTGAGTAACCCTGTAATTGTCCTGAGCTGAGCCCTGTTATTCAGATCTCTTCTCGGACGGCCAGTTCGTGACGGTCTTTCCGTCTCTTTCCCCAGTACTATCTTTCCTATAGACCCAATTTCTAATCTGGTTCCATACCAAAGACTTTTGGTACTCCCACAGCTGGTTCAGGACCCATATATGGAGTTGATAATCGGTGTCTAGCACATACGTCTGATTTTTTATTACCTGCAATGCCTTCGTATCTTGACACACAGTATACCTGAAGTCAATCTATTCCTGTCCGCCAATTTCCTCAGTTATTCATGGCATTCCTAGACCAGTCTTGATGTCACTGGAAAATCTCAAAAAAATCTTCAACTAGCTATAGTTGTGTCAAAAAACAATCAACTGTAGCATTTATATACGACTTTTGAGCACGTGGCAATGTTGAAACTCATTAAGCTTTGTGCTGTTGGTCTTCAATTTTTTTCAGTCACTGCTATACAGGTACACGCTGCAGCGATGGTAGTTTAGAAAAGAAACAATATTTTTAAAAACCCTAGTATCAGGTCATTCCTTCGATATCGTAAATCATTGGTCAGTATAGTATAATTACCGTAAATTGATGAATGTAGCCATTACTATGATAAAAAATCAGAAATAAAGCTTTTTATTGTTTTTATCACTTGTATTTGTAGCTAGCTTTACTGCAGTTTCGTCCTTTTCTACATTTTCAATTGTATTCGTTTGAAAATGTCCTCATATGATAAAACTGCAATAAAGATAGTTATAAATACGAGTTGAATAAAAACATAGGAAAGTTTTTATTTCTCGTTTTTCTAATTGTTGTATTTTCACATGAATCGAACAACTCATTAACATACACAGTACGTATACCGCATATCGTGTGGGTTGGTTGGCACCATTGATTGGAAAAATTCATTCTTGGAAAGTCCATCTTCCAGATATGACGTCTATCGGAAATACTAGAAACAAGTCAAACGGTAACACAAAATCGAAGTCCTGTCATCTGTCTTTTACAAATCGTTACGATTTCTTTTTCTTCACCATTGCGAGAGTATTGTATGTTACCATTACTTCTATAATATATAATGATAACACTAAAAACAGCACTCTCACAAATCCATCATCAAGAATATACTATAGTCCAACACAATTAACAACACTCTCAGCTGAACGGATCGGCTACTTGACATTTGACGAACATAGTGGCGCCCCCATCGCTAGACTGTGTGTCCTGTTGCTCGAAATTGGATAAAACATGGTCTGAGCGACATCTAGGTTTCAAATATTGGACGTCAATTGTGGGGAAACATTTTATCACTGCCACAAGCAATCGTAGTCACCTACATTTCAATATCAATTGTTTCATTCATTTATTTATTCATACAAAAAGTAGATAATGAAAAACTAGCAAAGGAATATGGAATTCAAGTGGATTTAAGCAAACCGATTATCAACTTCTGGTGTTTTTAGATACTCATCAATTATTTCGTCACTTGAGTGTTGAAGTGTATGAATTGTACGCCTCCTGTGATCCACTGCCTTACAATCGCATGAAACAAGATCTCAATCATGCTATTTTATTTAGGTGTCCTCTAAAATTTCATTGAATAGAACATTACTCCTTTTGTTAAGTTGATAATCAATTCGTTTCTGAATGTTAATTAGTTGAAGTCATTGAAAAATATCAAATGACGTATAATTTCGATTTCAAGTAGGATTAACCGGCCTACTGAATAGTAAGTCGAAGTAATAATACAAAATAATCGTAGAAAAAGTATAAAAAAAAACTCGTTCACACTCACGTGACCTATGACACTCGTCAAACTGTCATTGTCGTGTAAAACATGCTGTTTTCGAAACTTATACAATACTTTTACCTGAAAATATTTGCTGAGTAAGTGCGAATCACCGATACAGGCTAATTTGTAGCAATCTCATTTTCAATATAGTCTGCTAGAAGAACACAAAATATCATACTCACCGTTGATCCAAATGATTCAAAACGGAGTACCCCAAGGGCGTGAACCCCACCAAGGAGGAGTACGCCCAAAACACCAAGATGTATCTCTCCACGGCAGAATGAGTAATTAGGTTATTGTACCGCAGCGGCCTCGCTAGAGACGTAAACCTGTCCACCGCTATGGCCACCATCACTAACACTGATACACAACACAACGAGATGGCGACACCATAGCTGAACAAGCAGATCCTGATGCTGGTGAAGTTCTGGGTACCTCCGAGCTCCAAGTACATTCCGATGGGCATGAACATCCCGATGCCCAAATCCGAAGTCGCCAGCGACATGAAGAGGTAGTTACTGGGCGTGCGCAATCTTTTGAAACGGTACATGGCCACCAGGAAGAGCGAGTTCCCTATGAGGATCATCGGCGAGAAAAGGAACACTAGTAATACTGCTATGGTCACTGCCAGAGGCGAACTTAACCTGGGGAAAGACCTAGTGATATTGACGTCCGAGTCCGAAACGTTGTCAGTCGAGAAGTCCGCGTGGTTTGTACTGTAGAAGGCCAGATGGCTTTGGTTGAGGAAGAAAGCATCCATGGATTCATTGATAAGGACGTAATTTGTGGTGGCGTTGAGGTTAGAATGATATGCTCGGTCCGGCAGGTCTGACGTGGTTGTGCTTTGGTGGTTTCGGAGGGTTGTGCTGGTTTGGCTGGTGTTATCTGGAAAAAAATACTTTATGATGAATAAATACAGAAACAGCAGGGAAAAAGCTTAAAAGCTCCTCTGTATCTGATACTGTGTTTTAAATATGCTTCATTTTCGGAACCAATGAAAGCCAATCAACTGTTATCGGTCCAGTTACCACCCGAAGAGAAGTAGCTTGGTTTGAATTCTTTCTTTACTTGTTTTCTTGCGATTTCTTTTAATTTTTTTTTCATTTGTATATCTTTGACTGTATAGTCCGAGTAGTAGTCCGAGTGTCGGCTTTCTCACACGCAAAAAAAACCAATACAGAAAATGAACCGCCTGCCAGCTAGTTCACGTGGTCTCTAGAATTGGCGGTTCGTATAAAAAACTTCTTACTAACCGAGTTTCATGATTGGCTGAAGAGTCGTAAAATTGAATTTGAAATAATGTTACAGTGACGAACAGAAACCGGAGAATGCGATTATGGTTATCGTCCGTCGTCTCATAAATTTTCAGTTCAGCAACCGATCGCGATTTAAGTGTTCGAATTCGATATTGGCACAGTTATAATTACCTAAAATTTTTGTTATCTGTTCGAAATGTGGCGTCCTAGTACTAATAGTAATACCGAGTGTGATAACAACGCAGACTTTTACCAGTGTAGTGATTCCAAAAGCGATGGTGAACAATGAGAAAAAGAGATACCAGTGAAAAAGGTTCGGGTGCATTTGAATATTGAAACACAGGGAGTATGTCTCAATGTATATAAAAATCTACATCTCAAATTTGGTTTCGAGGGAAACAAACTATTATAAGCAACATCAGATTTGACCAAAATTCCTTGCTCAACTGTACGGAAAATAGTCAAAAACAAACCTCATGAACGCAAGACGCGATGTGATACAGGATTACCAAAACCTTTAGATGTTCATCTAATAAAATCACTGAAAAAAATAATATACAACTGTTACAAAAGCCATGAGATTCCTACAACTGAAATCATAAGAAAAAAATTGAGTACTTCCGGCCATAACGTGAGCTACTGTGACAAAACTCTTCAGAATTGGATAAAGATACTAGGATTTAGATTTGAAATAATAAACAAACATCAAGCGGTTATGGAAAGCAGATGAATAGTGGAATTGCGTAACGAATATTCAGAACAAATAACTAAATACAGACAAGAACAATGGCATATTTTCTGTTTGGACGAAACTTGTATGACACTCACCACACAGTTACGAAAGGGTGGACTGATGGTTCGTGAGTGTGTACGCTTAACATGCCTGCAAACAAAGATCGCGACTAATCATTGTGCATCGCGGAGGAAGTAAAGGATGGGTTTCGATTCCTTTGGAACTATGTGGAGAAAAATTGAGGACTGCAGTGTTGACTATCATAAGAACATGGAGGCTAATATTTTCGAGGAATGGTTTGAAAATACATTGATTCCACATTCGGATGCGAATAGTGTGATAGTTCTTGACAACGCTTCCTATCATTCGCGACAGCTCATCAAAGTACCAAATAAAAATTCGTGGAAAGATGAAATACAAAGTTTTTCAAAAAATAACAATTTGTATTTTGAAGATTACTATACCAAAAGCCAACTACTTGAAGTTTCACAGACACTCTAATATTATAGATGTTCAACTTTTATTACGTAAACGACTGTTTAGTGAGATGATCTACATTTTCAAACAAAAAAGTGTTAATACTAGAAAGGACATAGGACAGAACAGTGCTTATTTCAATTTGTTAAATGGAACTCCCCAACATTTTAGTACAAAGAAGTTTCCAGTATCCTGTGTACTGTGATATATTTTCATCGTTTTTAATTTAAAAAAATGATAAACAAAAACATCCAATTCTAATCAGTCGTTTCCCTTGATAGCGTATTCATTTTTAATGTGTCTGTGGTTGTATGAGTTTCATTTGGTTAGTCCTCATTTTTGTTTGTACTCGTACCTTTGTTGTCTATTTTATATATTTAAACGTTTTTTCAACATAGATAAACTAATGTTTGGTAAGTCCACCTGTTTGTTTCTTTTTCAAAAATATGAGATAGGTGAAAACTATATTAATTTGCAATAAGTATTGGCATGTAGGTATACTCTTTCCTTATGAAAATATTTTATTATAGAGTCCTGATGATGGGTTTGATAAAGTCCAAAACGTTGGCAAAAGCTAAATTGTTATCTACGAAAATATTTTTGATTCCTTTTCCAATAAATGACAAACAGCATTTGGAAATATTATTTGGATCACCAAACCTGGCAAAGATATTTTCACTTTCCAATGATGATATCAAAACAGATGCCATAAACTTGATTATTATACCCTGGTAGCTGAAAAATGCTTCGAAAAATCATATGCCTCAATGAGAAAAAGATCAAAGAGCTATCCGGTCACTTAAAACAAACTACGTTTCGGAATATCACATTCAAAACGATACTACTGAAGAGAAAAACAACCAAATCGCCCATAAATACTGGTAAATACTTATTCAACGCGAATTACACATAGTAGGTTACCTCACTTGTATGAACTCATTCGACTTGTATTATTTGTATATTTCAGACATTTTACTCATAATCAACCCATTTATTAATTTATTTTTGGTTCAGATCACAATGATTTTCCTGCTGCATATTAGCGTTATTACATTTTTTCTTCTTTCATCCTTATTGCCTATTCATTTCTGTTAATTTTTTCTGTTTCAGCTAATTCATTCGAATATTTCGGTGCGGTGATTTCAATGATTTCAATATTTGTCTTTCCATTTCATTTGTTTTTTCTCAGATTTCAGATCTATTAACACATCTTTCAAACAATGGAATTCAAAGAGATTTTCGAAAAGATACGAAATAAAAAATACCTCAATTCAGCTGGTTTCAATTCACACAAACAATCAGGAAGGAATTCCAAAAGAAAATATCAAATAGTGAAATAATTATAGAATGGGCGTTCCAGGTGAAATATTTGATGTCGAGATGATCTGCCTGAGCTTCTGGAGAATGTGCTGCTAAATATCAGACAACGGATGGTTACAATTGGATGGAGCTCCGGCACATTTCAATGTCATTGTCGGACAATTTTTGAATATGTGCTTCCGGAATAAATGGATTAGTAGGGGAGGACCACGAAATTGGCCAGCGAGATCACCAGATTTGACTTTCCTCTATATTTTTCTATGCGGATACTTGAAGAATGGGGTTCACGACACTCCTCCAACCACTGAAAAATATGAAGGAGAAGATAAGGGCTGCATTTCGAAGAATGATGTCTCAAATGTTATTAAATGTTAAGCAGCCTCTCATAGAGAGAGTGAATCTCCGTATTCAACAGGATGGTCGTTATTCTGAGCACCTACTTTGAATTAAATACATTTGTGTTTCATATTTTGTTGTTGTTTCAGTTGAATAATAACAAAAATTTGTATAGTCTGTTGGATGAACTACTGTCAGAATGTGAAAGTAAATGATAACTCCATTTTAGTGAACAGTAAATATTTTCTATGGAGTGAAATATAATAACTGTCAATGAGAATTATGTAAGCAAACCAAATGAATGTCGTTTCAAAGCTATCTTGATTCAAAGAATGCATTGAAATGAGAACTACTATTTGAAAAAGCCAATATCTGAAAAACTATTTAGGTTAGGTATAGGGAACTCCAAAATGTAATGGAAGATAATTGAATTCTATATTGTTCAGACCAAAAAAATACAGGATGTTACATTTGAAATAACAAAATTATTTTTGTCATGAATCATAAAAAAGCGACAATGTTTTTGAACACTCTGTATGATAATAACGAACGGATTTTATCGAAATCAATAGCCAAAAACATCTTTTATGCTTGGCCAGAATTCGAAGGAATGATTTCTATACATATTGATATTATTTATTTTCCAATTGTATCTAGCATTTTTATCAAAAAAATCAATGACTCAAAAACTATTATAGTTAGTACATAGTTATACATAGTACCTAGATACGAATGTGTGGGGGACCGAATATGTTTTCCACAGTAATAAATGAGCAGCATTAAACAATTGTTCAATTCTAACTCAAAACACAAAAAATTTGGATTTGAATCTCCCTACCATATGGAATCAACGATACTAGGAAATGAAAGTCAACTGATACTTTTCAATGTTTAAATTTAGTTAGTTTTCAATTTAGTTTTTTTACAATTCAGAACAATACGTACCTTGTTTTATTTTATACACATTATATGTTCTATCATAAGAAACCGCAAAGAAAATCACTAAACCTTATACAACCAATTGAATAAATTTTTTTTCAAAATAAATGGAAATGATGAATATTCCCTGAATTAAAAAAGCTATGAAACGATGAATTGAGTTCAATATTCCACATCAATTCTTCGCATATGGCACATTCCACACTTCGATATTAATTTCGGAAGTGAGATATCGAAATTTCGAAGCGTTACTTTGAAATGTTTGGAATTCTGTGATGAAAATTATCTTTGGCGTGTACTCCAGAAACTGAACTATGCAACATATATGGAATACCAGTAAACCAAGTTATTTGACACACACATGGGAGAAAAAGAGCAATTGGGGAAATCACAACCACTTTCAAATATGATATTGAAGTTTCAGAGTGAATCGCGAACTCCATTCAAGTTATTCCTTTCAAGTTGAAAGTAGTGAGAGCCTAATGATGAATGTACTTATCGGATATTTACGTGTGAAATGATTCATTTCATATCAAAAAAACTTACATACTTGCATTTTTCTGAAACTGTTTTGATGAACAAAATTTATTGAAATTTTTTAGGAATATACTATAATGATACATCATGAAAATTGGAGGGTATGACTCTTTCAATTCTCTCCCTATGCAAGATCCACGATCATAAAAAAAGAATAATTGAAGCATTTTTTTGACAGACAGACAGCTACCTGATTAAACATAGGTAGTGATATGGAAATGAAAACTTCATGCAAAAGGCCAGGACTTACTGTTCGGGTTTTGATATATAAACTCATTGAAAAGCAAAAAAGTTTTCAGTCAATAATAAGGTATTTTTTACATCATACAGGTTTAGGAATAATTGAACTGGTTGTCTCTGGTCTGCATCTTTTGACATATATTCAAGTAAAAGGTTGTCTGAAGATTATTTAGAATCCTTCATTTCAATGAGTACTATGAACTTTTTATATCGAAGAAAAAGTACAAGGATACTTTCCTGACGGACACCAGGGTGTACTTCTTGATCAATTCTTCTTGTGATCGAGCCATGTGAACTACAACTTTTGTAGCTCCCTAACAAGCGTGTTCAATGGAATTCATAGCTCAAAAAATATACTCATTCTACGTAAACATCCAGGTTGTGCACGAGGTGAAGAATCAGAAGTTTCAACATTTGACAGCGGTCGTACTCAAAACATTTTCAAGCCACTCCAGTATAAATGATGGAATGATGATGAATTTCCATAACTAACGTGTCTTTACAGGCCCGAAGAAGCCATTGTATGGCAAAACATGTGTTGAGATTTTGTAAAACTGTTTAGTGAAAATCTCACAATGAAGTGTGTTTTTTCAATACTAAAGCCAATACAGATTCTCAAACAGGGTGCATTTCTACTCTCCTGATATATTCTCGAAAACCTTTTCTGAACTTCATGATGTCACCGTAAATCATCAGTGAGGGTCAATGTACAACCCGAAATGTACAGAGTTTAATATCACAGATCTGCTGAGTGGAAAGATCTTCAAAACAATTTCCAAATTTTTTGTCTGTTAAGACGCTTGTTAAAATTATGATAAATCATCAACATGTTTTTCTGAAGTCACGAAGATTATACTATCAGATACGGATACATATTTTTTTCTTGAATGAAAAAAGAAGAAGCATATTGAGAGATGTCATGATAAGAACATTTTTTCTTATCCTATAAAAAATAGATAATTTCATGTAATATATAGTTGAATTGATAATAAGCATTTGGATCAATGAATCAAGGGTAATATTGAAATTTAGCCATCAAAAAGGAAGTTTCTCTCTTCTTATGTGAACGCAGTAGAGTGTTTTGAATTTTGAACAAAATGATTGATTTGAGGATCAATTGTTTTTCGATACCGTCCATTTTGTTATTTTTGGAAATTGATTACGAAAATTTTTTGAGTCCTCCATGATGAGATTATTAGTGATAATTTCAGTATTGGAGTCTCAGTTATGTTAAAATTTTATCCTTTGAATTATCTTTGCCATCCTAGTAATTTCAATAAAATTGAACATTTTTGGTAATTATCATGAATATTTTCAGTATCTATTCATTTCTTCAATTGTTCAATTGAATAATGAATGTTATTTCTCACTTTTTGCATCTTCAAGTATCTTTGGCGTACTGATGATTTTATGCAAATTAATTGAGAAATTCTAATAATTCACCGGGGGGGGGGAAGTTGATTTCAAAAATTTTTTGAGTCCTTTATAATGAGATCTTTAGTGATAATTTCAGTATTGGAGCGTCGGTTATGTGAATATTTTATTCTTTGAATTATCTTTGCCATCCTGGTAATTTCAATAAAATTGAACATTTACGATAATTATCATGGATATTTTCAGTATTTATTCATTTCTTCAATTGTTCAATTGAAGAAATGCATCTTCAAGTATATTTGGCGCACTGATAATTTTATCAAAATTAATTGAGAAATCCTAATCATTCACCGGGGAGGCGTGATTAATTTTTTCAGTCAAGGTCCAACTCTGAAAAGAAAACCAAATGCTCATTTTCTTGAATTTTTTCATTTCGTTTGATAACCAAATGATATACCAGTCATGTCAAAAAACTCAATCATTTGTTGTTACCCATGGAACTGTAAAATTCAACTTTCATGAAAGGT
This sequence comes from Leptinotarsa lineolata, assembly GCA_015342045.1. Lineage (NCBI taxonomy): Eukaryota > Metazoa > Arthropoda > Insecta > Coleoptera > Chrysomelidae > Leptinotarsa > Leptinotarsa lineolata. The sequence continues at coordinate 2,924 of WOGR01000479.1, read as the reverse complement.
GTACAAGGGTCACAAACTGTCCTGGGAGCTTAAAAGAAGCGAATGGAGTTCAGGTGAGTATTGAAGTTATACATTTTACTTTTTGATATCATATATCTAGCGTATGCTGTCTGTGCTGAGCAATTGTTGGAAGCTATTTTCTTGAATTTCAGACAACCCAATAACTTTCCAATTCTATCAGCTTACAATATTGTGAATGAGAGCATAATTCGATTACTATCATCAATTGAGTATTCGGAGTTGATTTTTTTTTCAGTGTCTTGAGCATTGGTGATATCGAATCAAATATTGATACATCAAATAAATCTCAAGGTTAACACGTGTTTCTTTTATATATATTTTGTGAATATCTGTACATTTCTAGATATAGGTGAGGGCAATAACAGACCAGTAATATACCCTGAAAATACTCTGAATAGCTACACTAACATATAATCAGTGATTTTTAATGCTGTGCCCAAATCTATGTCTTTTATTTTACTAGAGTTATCGTGAATGACTTCAGAGACGAACATAGGTTCAACTTTTATCGACAATTCACCAATTTAGTCAGTACTACAAAAAATAACTGAACCTTGTACATGACATTGTGAATGAGTAAACCAAGTATCCAGCTCTACAACAGCACAAAACCACCCAACTGTGTGGAAATAACCACAAAATCGAACTAGTTCCAGGGTTCTAGCTTCCAGACCACCAAGAAAATTCCTAAACAAATCTCTCGGTCGAACTGATCAACGTAGATCTCGAAAAATTAAGCAACATGTATCTCTAGATATTGAAAAAAGCCGATATTTGTAATGTACAGACCTATGGTACTATCCCTTTTTTCTTCATTCCGTAAGTACTTCCAACGAAATTCAAGATATTGAATATGCTTACAAAGAGGTACTTCTTGACGAAATAGAATTTTTTTAACTCTCGGTATTTAAAGAAATGACAGACATCAACGTTTGATTTTCGAATAAAACGCCCTATACGCTATAACACTTCTAAAATCTACATCATCCAGCAAGAGCAACATACGTAAGAAGTACGCAGCAAACTTTAGCTGTTCATCGCTCCGACTTTAAGCTCAACACACCTCAAATCAAACGAGATCGAGTTTTAAAATTGGTACAGTCTTTCATGATTAAAAGTCAACGTAAATAGCAACTTTCAAATGTGCACCGGTCTCAGACATATCTGATGCTACTGATATCACTGCTGCAGAAAGACAGATTTTTTTCAGCATGATTTGTCAGTTTGAAACACAATTTCATGTGAATGAGTGCAGGGAGACTCTTTCTCAACTCCTAGATAAAGATGAACTGGAATTCGCCTTCTATGTCATTTTCATAGAATTTTCACTTTATTGTAATTGAAATAACTAACAGGAATAATCGAAGCGTATTTTTACATTATTTTTATTATTGTATTATTATGATCTTTCGAAATAGCCGTAGTTAACACGTTATCAGGACAGACATCTATTCTACAAAGAGAGATAATCAGACAAATGAGTTATTGGACATGATTGCCTGATTACTGATAGGGTTAATACATTCGATTGTATCAAACACAACCACAAGTGAGTTTTCGAATCAGATCTAAATTTGTTTAAATGTTGCTAGTTGCGGCCTTGTAGAAACTGCAAAGGTAAAGCACCCTAAAATGTATCTAATTGTAGTATTTTTTTTCGTTTGTGCAAATATTCAATAAATATCTCGACATATTTCAAGAATATTGCCAGTAATATTTTCCTTCGCTGAAAAGTATCAACAGAGTGAGTCATCCACCTTGGAGCGGGTTGTGTTAGAATACTCTAACCGGGTGAGGCAGAGGTACTAGAAAAAGAATCCGACCCTGAGTCCACAGAGCAGCTTCACGTCGACTCAACGACCGCGACTGTTCTTCCTGTAACATAGCTTCAAGAGCTAGAGCTCATCAGTTATCCAACTCTTGGGAGACTAGGTGTCAGAAAGCGATTTATCTCACCCTCAAGAGCAGGATATGTTATAATCTGTTCTGAATTTTTTGTGCATCAGAATCATGACCTGCATTGAGAAAGGAAACACACTCCCTGAAGAAGGTCACTAAACGCTCATGCTCCTATCATGATTCACCGACATCAGAGGCGATGAAAGCCCTGCATGACTAAATTTGATATATCGTCAGGTTGACTAACAGATGCCCTCATGATAAGAAAGCTGTGGTCATTGAAGTAGAAATTCTAAAACTCTGCACACCCGACAACCTCAATACGTATGAATCAACCAGATTATCTTCAGTATGCAATCATGGTTACCGTAGATTATATTGTAGAAGATGGTCCACAGGTACGATTCCAGAGCTGCCTCCATGACATACCGCCATGTCATACCGGTATGTCATTGACATTCTTGAATTTTCTGATATTCCCTTATGATCATAGCGACATATTCCACTTTGGCTTCACGTTACTCTGTACTAACAAAGGGAGGTACAACAAACTATCCATTCCAGCGAAGTATTCCTCACCGATATAACCGCTCTCTTCGCACACTGCTTACCATCAACCCATTTTCAGTGGGATGGAGTATATTACGAACAAACTAACGGTACTGCAATGAGCAGCCCATTAAGTCCGGCGGTGGCAAACTTTTATATGGATTCGAACAACGGGCCTCAGAGCAAGCGACCGTGAAACCATATTGCTGGTTACGTTATGTTGATGACACGTTCGTGGTATGGCAAGATGGTGAAGAGACACTAACAGATTTTCTACAACATCTCAACTCGCTCAACCCAAAACTCCAATTCACAATGAAACGAGAAACCCAAGGGACTCTAGCCTTCTTGGATGTTCTTGTGAACAGACGGGAAGACGATACAATGAGCCACAGAGTGTACAGAAAACCAACTCACACAGAGAGATACTCAAACAAGAACTCGAACCACCAGAC
>WOGR01000478.1:0-25365 GCA_015342045.1 Leptinotarsa lineolata | reverse complement strand
GCTACCGAAGACTGTTCAGGGGTATCCCAGATCTGTGAAAATAAGAACGAGAATTTAAATAACGGGTATGTTATAGTTCACAACTTGAGATTGAAAATGAAAAGATTTATTTTTTGTTCAGATTGTGTCACAAACAATATGAAATTACTAATGGAAAAAACGGAACGTTACACAACGAAATTGTATACAATCTTACAGTTGTTCATATTCAAATATCTCAGCCAGAACTCTTGTGCTTTTCCGCTGTCGCTCAATTTTTCGTCCATCTCCGTTAAGATCGGTTTTGGTTTCCTCAATAATTCTGTTGAGGCTCTCGAAATTCCTCGATTCATGGGCAGAACCCATGAATCGAGGGGCAAATATTTGAATCTTACCTTTAATTAATCTATCAGATGAATCTCCTGACCACAATTCCTTGATAACTTCTGCGAACGCTTCGATTAAAACACCTTTCATACTAGAAATACTAATATTGATATCTTTCATGTATGTATCCTTTCTTAAATATTTCAGCAACCATCTCGTGTTTGATAAATATTGGATTACACTGTCCGTGAAACAGGTGTATCCAATATTTTTTAACCCATTCAACCCAATACTTGTGACTGAAGAATGTATCACCGATCTGATGTTGCAACTGTTAATACTACGTTCGCCACTGCTGTCTGAGCAATCACCAATACGATGATTCACCTCTTCATTGGATTCGTGGAATAAGGAATTCAATGATAAACTGCTCGAAACTGAATTTGATATTAGATATTTTGGGACTGTGAGGGCTCAGCCAGATGACAAAACTCAGTTTCATTTAGAGTTCTCACTTCCTCTTCTGTCAAAGCTTGACTGTTTTGCTGCGAGTCTTCCACCACACTGCACATCTTCAGTTCTTGCACTGACTGTACATATTCGTATCCACTGTTGTTCAGGTAACTATGAACCGTGATTCTGTTGCTTAAAAACATGAGAAATGGACAGAGGAATCGAAGAAAGAGATTTGTGATAGATATTGCTCGATTGGGGATGAGGATAGGATAGGATTGGCTGTACCATCATAGGTAGATGCTGATATATTCTGTTCATGGAAAACATGTAGTTTCCAATATAATTTCTCATTTTGGGAAACCAAAAGGTTTGTTGAATTTTTCTTACTGTCCTATCCGTTCCAAAATGCCCTGATAGATCATAACATCTCACAAAAATGCCTTTTCTAATTTGAGGACTGCAATATTGACTATCATATAAACATAGAAGATAATATTTTCGAGAAATGGTTTACACATTGCTCCCAAATTTGGATGCGAATATTGAAAACTGTTCTAACGCTTTCTATCATTCGCGACAGCTCATCAGAGTACCGAATAAAATCTCAAGGAAAGATGAAATAGGTACAAAATGTTATAATGGATAACAATTTGTATTTTGAATATAACTGTACCAAAAACCAACTACTTGAAGTTTTACAAAAACATTTTAAAAAGTGTATGCCCTTGAGAGTATTGCTGAAAAGTATGGACACACCATACTGAGACTTCCCCCCCTATTTTTGTGTTTTCAATCCCATCGAGTTGATTTGGGGAAAATTGAAACAAAGCGTCAGGCGTAAAAATAATTTTCCAAAATTTGATAACAAGATAGTAGAGGTAAATAAAGAAGAAATAACTAATATTGCCGAAAAAGACTGACAGAAAAGGATTAAGAAAGTAATTTTAGTTGAAAAAGACTATATGGAGATTTGACACTTCCATATTAATGGTGGAAATGAATTCATTATTGATATAGATCACGACAGTGATAGTGAAACAGAAAATATGGAAGAGAAGCTTTCGAGGCCTTTGAAAAGTCTGCATATATCGTGTCCACCTGAAAATGAGTTTCTATAGCACAACTTATCATATGCGTGAATATCATTAGATTAGTTATAGTAGATTTTTGCGATAAAGCCATGTTGTTCAGGAATTATTGAATTTTGTACTTTGGGAGATATTGTATTATATTGCCCTTAGCAAAGTTACACAGCAATAAATGATATGTATCGTTTATACTAAATCTCGGTTTGAAATTAGAGTAAGTTTTGAATAATTGCATGAGCATTTCTGAAATTTTCACGAATTCAAAAACAGTTTTCAAGCAATTGAATGAAAAAAGACGTTGTTACAACAAAGGATACCATCACAACTGATCTCTGAAAAATATCAGTTCTGTACCAGAAAAACAAAAACGAAATCAGCACCGATACAGCTTCCGACCCCTCGACCCAATTCTACCACAGATCTTATCTCCTGACCATCCCTCGCCTCAAGGCTTATGTCATACGCACCTTCTGAACGCTGCGCCTGCCGCCTTCACTCTCGTCGAGGTGTTCCCTGAAGACTCGACGGCGGATCGATCGGCCGCCGCGACGCTAGCAGAAACTCACAGGATAACTTTGATGGAAAAAGCCACCCGGAGCACGACTTTGCGAAGAGATCCCGGACTCGACCCGGAGCCTGAACTGGTCCGTACGCTCGGCTGCAGACCGTGCTTGAGGCGGCGCGCGGCGCTGTACGCGCAAGCACGTCGAAGGCGGGAGGAAAAAACGTGCGACTCGCATGTGGCACACGCATCGTAAATACCGAGCGCGTCTGAAGTCATTCCACATTTTAAATTCCAATAACTCTGTCAAATTAGTTCGTTACTTTACTCATTCACTGCTGCTTTTAACTTGCCCGAACTAACTCACGTTCTGAACTAGAGATGAACCGGATATCCAGTTACTACTAGGTATCCGGCCTATCCGGCGGCCTTATTGCCGGATAACTAGTGTCTATCCGGCCAAATACCGGATTTAAAAAAAAATTTGTAGGTGATCAGCTGCTTCATTCACTTAGTATCACTTGAGAAATACAATTAGTAAACACACAATGATTTCGAATCTTTAATGCCTCGTCATTATCATCGCATTAGACACCCCACCATCATTCGGTCTTCTTGAAAACTGACTACATGAAATTTTATATAAATCTACTCTCCACAATGAAAACTGATGAAACATTCATATCAATTGAAAACAATTCCTAACCAATTTCTGTTATAATCTGATTAAGTGACGTCAGTATTTTGCAGATTTCCCAACCTGTCTTACAAGAAAGGGGTTCTTCCTTCTTGTTATTCAAAAAAGGCAGGAGAAACCTTCCAAATAACTATAGACCAGTCGCTTTGCTATCGGTGATATCAAAAATCATGGAGAAAGCCGTAAACCACCATATCTTTGAATATTTGGAAGGCTCTAACATCTTGAGCGATGATCATTGTCTTGTTATCTTATCGTGTCGTCTTCTCTTGTATTGTCGACGTGTCTTATTGTGTAGTGTTTTGTCTTGTATTGTCGCGTCGTGTCGTTTTGGCATGTTATGTTGTCTTGTATCTTCTTGTCTTGTCGTGTCGTCTTGCCTTATCGAATCGTTATGTTGTGTCTTGTTTTGTTGTGTCTTGTCTTGTCGTGTCGTCTCGACTTCGCTTGTCTTGTCGTCTTGACTTATCTTGTTGTCTTGTCTTGTTGTATTGTCTTGTTATCTTGTCGTGTCGTCTTCTCTTGTATTGTCGACGTGTCTTATTGTGTTGTGTTTTGTCTTGTACTGTCGCATTGTGTCGTTTTGTCATGGTATGTTGTCTTGTATCTTCTTGTCTTGTCGTGTCGTCTTGCCTTGTCGAATCGTCATGTTGTATCTTGTCTTGTGGTCTTGTCTTGTCGTGTCGTCTCGACTTCGCTTGTCTTGTCGTCTTGACTTATCTAGTTGTCTTGTCTTGTTCTATCGTCTTGTTATCTTGTCGTGTCGTCTTCTCTTGTATTGTCGACGTGTCTTATTGTGTTGTGTTCTGTCTTGTATTGTCGCGTCGTGTCGTCTTGTCATGGTATGTTGTCTTGTATCTTCTTGTCTTGTCGTGTCGTATCGACTTGTCTTGTTGTCTTATCGTGTCGTTTCATCTTATATTATTGTCTTGTCGTGTCGTGTTTTGTCTTGTATCGTATAGTACTCTGCTGTGATGGGTTGGCCCGAATGCCGAAATTTATAATGAATCACACCAGCCGCTGTCCATCATACAGTTCAGATATGTTTTCGCCTTTGGTAAGTGCCTGGGTGGCTCATCGGTATCCTACCACTGCCCTGAACATCTTCTGTTGTCGTAGAAAATCCAGTTTTCATCGCACGTGGTGATCCGATCCAAAAAAAAGGATTGTTTTTGTTGCGCAAAAGCAAAAAGAAAAGACCTCGAAACGATACAATTTCTGGCGATCTTTCAAATCGTGGGACACTCACTTTTCTAGCTTTTTGACATTTTCAATACGTTTTAAACCACCAAAAACCGCATGAGAGCTAACGCCCAATTCTTCCGCCATCCCACGCACCACGCACTTGGTATTCTAAGGTTTTCCCACATGAATGTAACTCGCAACGATTTTATTCACCTGTCGATGTTCACGAAAGCAAACAAATCCTGCAAGTCATAAAATCCACACATGAAACACACATTTAAAAGCAGCAGCACGCACATACTCATTTTGCATGAACATCTGTGAGTAGACTATCATATTTATTTATGGCTTCAAAAATATACAGTTTCATGCCCGAATCGCATCAATTTCACCAATTTATTTAAAAAAGTCATTTAATCATTTTTACATACTACTAACAGACATTTATCGCGTAATATACTCGAAAACTGGCACTTTTAGTGGATTTAGAAAAACATTGAATATAGAAAGCAGATACCTGCTCTATGATGGAAATCTCTACTTTTGACATACACATTTCGTCAGCTACATCTTCAGAGCGGTCAATTCCATTTCAACTTTCGTCTCAACAACCTCTGTCAATTTATTTATTATTATCTTGTCTAGTCTTGTGTCCTATCATGTTCTGTCGTGTCGTTTCTATCTTGTCTTGTCGTGTCTTACCTTGGCGTCGGTTGTGTCTTGTAGTCGTGTCGTCATATCGTGTATTATCTTGTTGTCTTGTCTTTGTCGTGTCGTCTTGTCGTTGTCGTGATCGTGTCTCGTCTTGTGTTGTCGTGTCTTGTCGAGTCTTGTCGCCGTATCTAATTGACATATCTTGTTTTGTCGTATCGTATCGTCATGTCGTCTTGTCTTTTCGAGTCATGTCGTCTTGCCCTTGTGTCTTTTCTTGTCGTCTTGTCTTGTTATGTCTTGCCGTGTCTCATCGTATCTTGTCCTGTCTCATTGTATTTTCTTGTCGTCGTGTGGACTTGTCGGGTCTTGCCTTGTCGTCATGTCGTCTCGTTTTGTCGTGTCTTGTCGTGTTGACTTTTCGTTCTGGTCATGTCGTGCCTTGTTTAGTCATCTTGTCGAATCATCGTGTGTTTTGTCGTATCGTGTCCTGTCGTATGGTGTCGTGTCTTGCCGTGCCGTCTTGCCTTGTTGTTTTGTCTAAACATGTAGTCTTGTCGTGTTGCCATGTTACCTTGTCTTGCTTCGACTTGTCCTATCATGTCGTCTTGCTCTTGTCGTGTCTTGTCTTATCTTGTCGTGTTGTCTTGTCGTCATGTCGTGTCTTGTCGTCGTAACATGTTTTGTCATGTCGTCGTGTCGTCTCGTCATATCGTCTCGTCCTGTCGTCTTGTCTTGGCTTATCTTGTCGTGTCTTGCCGTCGTACTGTGTCGTGTCGTCTCTTCGTTTCATCTTGTCGTGTCGACTTGTCTTGTCGTGTCTAGTCGTCGTATCGTCTTGCAATGTCGTGTCGTCATATCGTGTAGTGTTGCATGTCGTCCCGTCGTATGACTATCAAGATGTTGTTGTCAAATAACTCTTCAACTCGTGTTCCACATTCATTGAATCACTATCAATCATTTGAAAATCGTATATTCAAAACACTGGATGGTGTTGGCGATTGTTTCTTATCATGGCTTGCTACTGGGCTTGATATGGCTTTATCTTGATTTCACCCAAAACTAGAGTGCATTCGAAAACTGCGGAAAACCTGGAAAGCGCTTCATATTTTTCAAAACTGGCTGGTTTACAATTACAATCTTCTAATACTATTACCATAGTTACCAAACTTTACACTTTAGATGCAAAATACACGCTCTGAACAGGTCATTAAAAAACTCGCGTGCTGACAAAAACATATTTCATAATTATAGTTCGCGTCATTGGTATGAAAAAAGGATTTGTTCTGATGTGTAGGGGATGATGGGGCAGCACATCAATGTGTGGAATCAGATTGGAGAAAGAAATATTTTTAACTAACAAAGGCTGTATTAAGTTGTTCGGGCGTCGATTTGACTTGAATGACCTCATTCTTAGTTTTTCAGTGAGGGATTGTTTCGGAACATTTTCTGAATCATTGATTGTGATTTTCAGTTAAATTTTTTGGGGATCTACTTTTCCAGAGACTTGTAATCGGGCAATAGTTTGTCCGATACTGAAAGCATGAGAAAAGAATATGATTGGAGTTATAGACCCATCTTAATTTTGTTTAATTTTGCTAAGACTTGAGAAATGTGAGGTTATGTACAGATAATCCCATAAGTGAGACCTTTTTTTTCACCTCATCAACAATATTTATGAGTAGGAGGTGCTATCAAACAAATCAACTTCCATAGTGTTATGCTCACAGATTTTCTGTAGCGTTTCACTGTATTGATCATTCAGTTACTCTTGATAACAAACTTGGCTTCAGTTATACCCTTGTTAATCCAGTTTCTTCAGCAGAGGGTTAAAAATATTTTATAACGGCCTCTCTTCCTCTCATATTTTTCGTCATCCGAAGTACCAAAGGGTTCGAATCTTGGACCTCTGCTATTCAAAATATTCATCAATGACTTGACAAATAACTTGGAATGTGGTCATTTAGTATTTGCAGATGACCTGAAACTTTGTACATCTGTCACGACACCTCAACATTAATGAAACTCCTGCTGAAGGAACGATATTCTTCACGGCGAAATGTTTTTCTGGTAGGATTTCTTGATGGATAATTTCACAATAGTTGTTATCATTTTATTTTTTTGACACCTGGCAGAAAATTGATCAACAGTCATGATATTTTCATAGTTGTATCGTCAACCGACATAGTTATGTTACATCTGCCATGTGCTACGGAAGATCATTGATATACAACATAAACAACAGAGGCACAAGAGCTGAGCCCTGTGGTTCCCCATCAGTATTGGTATCATTACAATTCATCATCATGGTTCTGTTTGTCACATATGGCTCCAACCGATTTATTGAATCATCACTTTCAGTAATTTATATTCACTTCGAGTATTTCTGAATTTGACTTTATTTGTAGCATAAAATAGTTGCGGCACATTTTATTGAATAACTGTTGATGCCAGCCCTGCGAATGATCACAAACTTGAAACTGCAGGCTATTTTCCTTAATCGCTTTCTCTGCCGATATATTATAGTTGAAAATCCACATTCGGTCCATATCTTGATTTTACCGCTACCTTAAATTAACATGAAGGTGCATGCCGTGTTGCTATAAATCCACAATTTCACGTAAATCACTTCGGAATCCTCCTCGAGGATAAACCAAGGGCTTCCATTCGCCACTCCTGACATTTACACCTGACCTAGACCTCAGCCCTAAATATGTCGTGCTATTTATAAGAGACTGCATTACCACCTAGTAGGGGAGATAGGTGCGAAACCAATACATCACTCCTGTATTCAGAAGCAGAAAGGAAACAACTACAAAAACTTTATGAAGCGATTAGGCCCATTTCTCAATATATCAGGAACCACATTGTTATTTGGAGCTCTTTTGAATGAGCCCTACTTATGAAAACATCGATCTAAGACGGTCGCTGTTCACTGCTTATCGTGTGACCCGTGCTAAGAATTGCATGTTAAAAAGTAGGCACTCTTTAATCTTCAGCTCGCACGGGTTTTGACTTCAATGAGTTGTCGCAAGAGAGCGCTACCTGGTTAATGACGAAACTTTTTTTAAACCTTTTTGCAAGATTAAATTACTGTATTCAGATTATTTATAGAATATTCTCTATCCAAATTGTAACTATTGCAATGTGAATATGACTTACTAGTTATAGTATTTTAAATTACAATCAGATATGTGATAAAAACTCCTTTTGATGAATTTTGTATTTGTGAAGGTGAAAGTAGTCTTGATAGATTCAATTAGTGAGTCTCAACTTCCTTCTACGTAACGGTGTTTCTAGATTTTTTTTATCTTTCTGGAAACAACTCATTTGTTCCATATCGTCATTTTATATACCTAGTCCATATACACATTTCAGTTTTTAGCTGAAAATAGATTTAAATCAGGAGCATGCCCCATTAACCCCTTCAAATTCCCTGAAAGTAGTATGTATATCAAAAATATGTATTCTTTTCGAATTGAATATATTATTCACTCAACTTAGACTAAGTTTTTAATTTTATTGTCTAGTTTTTTGATTAGAGACATTGTTCAGGTTTGGGGATATTGGCTAAATAGCCCGTGCAGCTCAGGCCGTATATTGGAAAAAAAAGAAGAGTTTTGATTGAAGTGCGGGTAAATTTGAAAACCTAAGGTTATGTTGTTATTTCCCAGGAAATTTAAAAACTATTTGATTTGTTAACTAATTTGGAGTAAGAGAGCGCTACCATAATGTCTCACAGCGTACATGGTACTTTCGTATCCGAAAAAATCAACAAAATACGTTGGAGGCCAGATGAATTCAACAACTCGCATTTTTTTCTCACTGGGAGTGTAGACAATGATTGCAATAACATAAAACTCTGGGATTTTCACGAGAACGAGGAAGAGGATGATGTGTATCCTTTCCTGATATCCACCTTTCCTTACTGCGGAGATGTAACAGAAATAAAGGTGATTATTCCAAGAAATCCTTCACTTTTCAAATCCTACTGTATATGACTATAAAACATTTTCATTTCACAGTTTCTAAATGCAGACTATTTTGTTACGTCGTCTTCAAGTGGATCAGCACATCTGATGAAAATTGTTCCTTCTTACACTGACAGCATCACTTTGAAAAGTGAAATTGCTTGGAATAAATTACATCAGTTCAGAAATGGAGAAGCAAGTCCCTGCACTGCTCTGGCCGTATACGAAAACGATATCGTGACTGTTGGTGAAGATGGGTGCATAAATCTACTGAACACAAAAGTACAAAAAGTACATGGTAAAATAGGTGAGATATGGGTAACATATGGCTTCTTTTGATGTAATTAGACTTGATGTATCTAGTGATGTTGCATCGAATATTACTGAATATTCAATACTCTATTGGTCCATATATTATCTGAGTGTTTTTTGTGTAGATAATGCTGATAGCTGTTCCATTCAATGTGTGATATTCCTGAAACATAATGAGATTTTGACCAGTAATTTAAGAGGTCAGTTGAAAATTTGGGATTTGCGTAGTTCCAGTAATAACCCCAACAGCACCTTTATGATCAGTGGTGATCAGGTTACCCCGACATGTCTCACTTACCATCCAACTCAGAGGCATCTGATTATAACAGGAGACGACTTGGGTAAGTCTAATAAAAAAAGTCATATGAGCTAAATAAGAGACACATTTCAAAAAACTGCAAAAACCGGTCGATTTTTAATTCAAAAGAGACAGGGGACAAATCTATTATGACCCCCTCTTCCCCCTCTTGGTGACCATCACCCTCATAATTTGAATATTGTGACATATCATTGAAGAAGTAATTCTACAGGGAATTCATCTATGTGATTATTCACTACATAACTTTCAAGTTCGGCGCCCTCTTGCGGAAAAATGATGTCATCAAGTAACTCCACAATGTCAAAGAACGTTTCAAGACCAACTTATATTCATGTATGGCAGTTACTAGAGTACATTTTTTAGCATCTACTCAATATAGTTTTAAATCATTCAAATCATGCGTAGTTTTCCATCTTTTGTGTTAATTCAATGTATATTTTTATCAGTTTTTGTTATCTTTTTATAACTTGTTCTCATAATTTTCATCGAGAGTCTTGATATAAATCCTAGAGATAATTTTATTGGACATAGCACCCAAAAAGACAAACCATAGACACGTGTTTCGTGCTTTTGATCCATCATCAGTATGAAACAGCCAAGTGCAAGAATGGGCAACACTTGGTTGCTAAAAAAAGTACAAATGCACGGGGCCATCAGCAGAGGCCAACCACACATATGTGGTATCTGTAAATAGATCTTGTATTTACAAGAATACCACTAAAATTACCATGGAAGCAGCTGTAGCTACCTGCGTGACATCCGTGACCAGGAAATCATACAGAGATGAAGAATATCGAGTGCCTTGATATAAATCCTAGAGATAATTTTATTGGACATAGCACTCACAAAGGGCTTTTTCCCCATCATCAGTATGGTGCAAGTTCAAGTTGGGACAACTCTTAGTTGCCAAAAGCCTATCATCAGTATGGTGCAAGTGCAGCCAAGTGCAAGTGCCAGTTGGGACAACACTTAGTTGCCAAAAGCCTGTCATCAGTATGGTGCAAATGCAGCCAAGTGCAAGTTGGGACAACACTTAGTTGCCAAAAGCCCATCATCAGTATGGTGCAAGTGCAAGTTGGGACAACACTTAGTTACCAAAATACCATCATCAGTGTGGTGCAAGTACAGCCAAGTGCAAGTGAAAGTTGGGACAACACTTGTTTGCCAAAAGCCCATCATCAGTATGGTGCAAGTGCAAGTTGGGAAAACACTTAGTTGCCAAAAGCCCATCATCAGTATGGTGCAAGTTGGGGCAACACTTGGTTGCCAAAAGAAGTACGAAAGCTCGGAACAAGTGTATGGTTTGCTTTTTTTGAGTACAGAAATTAATTCCTTTTTCAATTTATTTTTCATACTCAAAGGAGCCCTCACAACTTGGGATCTTCGCCACAATACTTATCCAGTTAATGTCCTCAATGCTCATGAAGGAGCCATCAGTGAAATTCAGTTCGAGCCAGAAAATCCTGACCAGCTATATAGTTGTTCCAGTTCCGGCGAAATCTGGCAATGGGCTACCAAATCCGATCTCAGACAGCAGTTAGATGGCACAGAGACAAACGTCTGGCTGGCCCCCGACAATGTCAAAAACAAGTTGGAAGTTTTCACGTTGATGCCAACTTTAGGAAAACCCATCAATTCTCTGGATTTGAATAGAAGAAGAGTTCTGTGTGGGTGTGATAATGAAGCGATTTATTTGATCAACGGTGTTAGTTTTTGAGCTACGATAATAAAGACTTTCAATACTTTTTTATATAATAAAAAAATTTTTTGGAAATCTTTTTCTTTATCAAAAAATCCACATGAAAGTTTTCTGACTTAAATTTCCTGTAAAAATATTCAGTTCTCAGTGTTGATTTGGCAAACACTTTTTTAAACGAATCACATATAATTTATGTACCTTTCTGACAAAGAATAATCGAATGTTTACATTTGTTGATGTGTTTTCATACATTCCATATAACATAATCGCCTTTGATAATTTCCACCGTACGTGAAGATGAAAAATCAGGGATAGAAACCTCCGAAGAGACTATAGCCAACAAACCCGAAAATTATCTTCCACACAAAAATATATTCATTAGAATAAGTATAGTGAAATTGAACAAACTAAAATCAATAGAATTGGATATACTAAAATTTGAAACATAAAAATCGATTCGTAAAACAACGAAAACGCTTAGCAAGTAACAAGAAGTTCATTTGTTTGAAGGTGAATGACAATGTTTCGTGGCGAGTTTCATCAGTTCGGACTTCCATTGTCTAATATTGTATAAGATGATTTGAAATCTCTAAAATAAATAATATAATCAATAATTAAAAGAATAGCTAAAAATGGCAAATATATTAGGCAAAAAACCTGAAAAGAATTCATAGTGAATTCTTTTACTTACTTTTTACAAAAGTGTTAACATTTCCACCAGATGTCACAACCTCTCAATCAGAAAATGACACTCTGTGGTTAACTTGTCGACTTGTGATTTTTGACATTACTTTTGTTTTGTTTTAAGGGTTGTATAATTTCAGACCAAAAAGTTTACATTCCTCATAAATATTTTTTATTTATTTAAAGTTCCAATTCTCTAGAATTAACAGGATTCTAACATTTTTACCAATCACCCGAACTCCAAAAAATTACAATTTTTGTAAGATAATTGAAAATTGTGTGGGTGTGGAATACTTCCTTTTGAAACTCTAAAAATAGAGTGATAGTTAATGATGGAGGAAGCTGCTGCCAGTCTTCCCCATGGACCTCCAATGAACATTCTTCCGCCTACCCCCGCAGGACTTGAGTGTCTGTATTCTCTGTGTAGAAAAATATACCCAGACCAAGTTAATCCTTTGCAAGTGACAGCATTACTGAAATACTGGTAAGATATCTTTCTGGCTACCTTGTCAACACAAAGGGTAATTTCTGCAATTCTATTTCATTTATCCATAGGTGTTAAATTGGGACAAACACAGATATACCTTTACTCATTACTGTTATGCAAAAGAAACTTATTAGCTATAGTTTCTCTTATTACACGTAGGGTAATAAGTGTATTACCCATATAGCATGAAGTTGTCTTTAAGATATCTGAAGAATATACTCTTCAAGACGTAACAGGTATCTTAAGGAAGTCCCCTATTTCCGGAAAAATATGTAGAAAACATCTTGAAGATATATTTGCTACAAATAATGATATCTTTGAAAGACATCTTTAAGATACGTTTGAAAGGCATCTCTGGGAAATCTTTGAAATACTTTAAGATATATTTGGAAGACTGTATGTGAAATATCTTTTAAATGCTCCTTTGAGATATCTCGAACAAGGCAATAAACGGTTTTTTTTTATCCTTTGTAATATTGAATAAGTCTGTACAGATATATTTGAGACGTTTCTGCGTCTCAAATATATCTGCGTTCCACACAAACTGAATTTTTAGAAATCTGCAGTTGTATTCTCAGTTAAAATATACGAGTGGTCTGTCATCTCATGTAGTATACACTCTAGGGTTGCTTATATGAATGTCAGAGATGCTTCTACTCCAATTTTGATATTTTTATGATCATTGTATGACACCTGTATGGTGTGATTTCAGGTTGGGAGGTCCTGACCCTTTGGATTATATTTCTATGTATGCCAATCCTGGAATACCACATGAGAATATTCCTCCTCATTGGCACTATATAAGGTACGTTCCAACAACTTTTGCCAAAGGTAGCTTAAACTACAAGTACCTTACAGTTTCAACTACGCCAAATTTGAATATTCATCTTATTTTTTTAACATTTCATTTTCACTCTGTACCAAGAGCCGGTATGGAAAAGTTTGAAACCTCAAAAGATACAACTGTGTATCCCTCACAGTTTCTGATATTCCCATGCTGGCTCTCCTTATCTTGGACAGACAGTGTGATATATTTTTTTGGTTTAAGTGGAAAACAGTGGCATTCCTCAGTTTGGATGTTTAAGTTTTTGGCAGCGTTTTTGATAATTACTTTTTCCAGCTTTGGCTTGTCAGATTTGCACGGGGACGGTAGAGTTCATGATATATCTGGACCAGAAGGGGTATCTGGGTTTGGATTCGAGCTTAGTTTCAGGCTGAAAAGAGAACCAGGAGAAACGGCACCTCCTACATGGCCAGCTACTCTTATGCAGTCTTTGGCAAAATATGTGTTCCAGTCAGGTGTGGTTTTCCGTAGTATCTCTCAGTTATTCATTTCAATTATTATTAGAGAATCTCTACATTGTAATTTTTCCAGGTAATAGTCTATGTTCAGGCGATCACGTGTCGTGGCATTGTGCTCTAGATAACAGCGAATCTCGAGTTCAACATATGCTGATGACCACCGATCTGCAGCTGAAGACAGCTCACACACCGTTTGGAACAGTGGATTTCGTCCAAATCGTTGGCATATGCTCTGAAGAACTGAAAGCGGCGCAGCAATGGAATGGAGCTGGGATCCTGAATATGATATCCAGGTTACCATCGTAAGTAATGTCAAGGAATTGGTCGGTACTCGATGAAAATCAATGTTAACATATTTAAGTGATTGTGAGATTCTCACCAAACAGTTTACGAGTGTTTTGCTACACAGTAACTTCTTCAGGCGTGTTTTTTCTATTTAAATTCTAGGGCCGGTGGTCCTTGGCACATAACGGACATGAGGCGAGGAGAAAGCATATTCGAACTCGATTTGAATGCTCATGACGAAGTGGAGACAGGTTTCGAGAGGGAAGGTTCGAATCTGAGCGGAGTCAGTGCCAGGTGTTCCTGGGTGGAGCAGGATCCTTCGAAAGTCGATATATCCCGTTTGAAAGATCATGGGGAAGATCAAAACGACGAGTTTAGGTTGAAGTCTCCCGTGCAACAGGCACTCCAAGGTAAAAATCAGTTTGAACTCGATGGAATTGTTCTATTCACAGGTATTTACTGTTTCAGGGAGCAGGAATTTTCTCGAATCGGCAGAACTGATGCACCTCAAGAAACTGGAGGGGGTTCATCTTGTGTTCAATTTGGAAGCTGGTAGTTTACTTCCTTTGGCTGTAAGGTACGTAAAATGAAGTTTGTTGAATAATCATTGGTAGTTGATCCTTGAGGAAGAAAGACAAGAATCATTCTGATGTTTGTTTTAAATTCATATTGAAATATTTGAAGGAAGAAAGCTCCAAAGGCGGAAGGAGTGCAAGAGGGAGAAAATAGGTACAACAGAAAAAATTGAAGCAAAAGAGAAGTTACCTAATTGAAACAGGGAGAAGAAGGAAAAAAGTGTCAATGAAGAAAGGAAAGATAACCTAGAGACGAGGCAATGTCATAGGATTGAGAGGTATTGATAGAGGAAACAAAAAGAAAAGAAGCAGATGAAAGAGAAATATACTGAAAGAAAGAAGAGAAGAGAAGAGAAACCTAGGAGAGGAGGATTGGAAATGAAGTAGATTATTGAGAGGGGGCAAAAATGGGAGATAGAGAAAATGATAGAAGATTGGAAAAGAAATGAGAAAGAATATGAGAACGAAGATAGAAAATATACAGTAGAAGTGAACAGTGAAATTTTCCAAAGATGGAGATGAATAAAAGTGAGAAATTATCAACATAAAGCAGGAAGGACAAAGGCTGGCAATGGAAGAAAAAGGATAATGATTAAAGTAAGTCTTGAGGAACAAATTCGAAAGGCAGATGAAATGTCGTGAAAGAGTAGAGAAAGGGAGAGGAAAAGTTACATCAGAAATAAATGAAAATTACAACGTACGAGAAAAGCAAGTGAAAAGAAATAAGGGGTGAAGAGAAGGAAACAAAAAATAAGAAACAAACTTCAAGCAAAATATAGGTAAAAAAGTGCCATTAGAAAAAAATGTGAAAGAATGAGAGAAAAATAAGGACTGAAAAAATAAAAACTAATAGGAAAGAGAATTTGAATACTGAACAGAGTGGATACCTGCAAAGTGTAAAAAAAGAAACAGGCAGAGAAAGAAGAAAGGGCATTGATCAAAGCAGCTCTTCAGGAGCGAGTTCAAAAAGAATGTGAAAGACAGTTAGAAAAATGGGTAGAGAAAGGAAGGATTAGATGTACAATGGGGAGAAATAAAACTTGAGGAATGTTGATAGAAATGTACGAAAAAATTAGAAGGTGAAAAATAATCAAAAGAAAAATAGAATATACTAATTCTGAGAAATGTATGAGTGTTACAAAAATCATAGGTTGAAAACTAAAAGGCAAATGAAAAGTCTCAGAGTGAAAAGAGGATTCAAATAACATATATTTATAAAATATCCTTTCAAAAGAAGTCACCTTTCAACAGCAGTTGTGAGTTGAAATACAAAATTCTATAGCATATTTCCTTGGCCAGCAAAGGGATAAATCATTTTCAAGTTGCTATTCCATAGGCGTACAGAATTGAACACCCAAAATTGTTTCTACTTTTTAGCTTTGATTGAATTTTTCAATACTTTCTATGAAAAGCATGATGATCTTCAACCACATAGTAACAGATACATCCACCAATTCATCGTCTCTAGATTATGTTTTTGTTGTTTTTGTGACATTATTTCACTCTGAAAATTATCAAATTGTCAAATTATTTATTCCAGGGGAAGAGTGAGACACGGTCGCCACTTCACCTTCAAATCCGTCCTGGGAGAAACTGCTATCACCCTGGTCGCTGATTCGGTGACGGGAACTCTGGTCGATGCTGAAAATCCGTTTGTGTCTCAGGGCTCTTGGCTGCAAGTTTTGATACCCGTCGACTTGGCTCAGGATATGGCCATCACGTTTCAAGCTCTGGGGAGCCCGGAAGCTCTCTCGTTACCCAAGACGTTCTCCTGGCCTGACAGGAAATTGTCGATTACCATTGTGGCGGATAAAGTATGACATTGTTAGGTTATTTATTTATTTATTGACAAAATGTGGGATGTGCAAATCGGACCTTCTGATGAGAGTATCGAGGCTGCTTGATAATGTAGGTTATTGTATTTATTAACTATATGTCGTGAGATATAGTGGTAGGTTTTATATTTATTTTTTATATTCCTTAAATGTCGTCCATTTATTTATACTTTGTTTGTTTACATATATCTGATGTGCCTTATATATTCTTCACGTTGAAGTATATTTGAATAAAAAAGTATCATTTATTTGTTATCTTTATCTGCGGATTTGAAGAAATTAAGAAAATATTTCTTGAACTGCATATATTAGCGACTGCTAATGTGCAAAATAATCGCAAAAAAGGCATTACTGTCACAAATTCACAAACAAATAAAAACCCAATATAATATACATATCTATATTACACATTTATCGTTACCATTTGCTGAACACACTAGTGCCATCATCGGTAGAATTTGACATCATTTCACCTTAACAACACCATTTGCTATTCTGTACGGTGCAGAGAACTATGAATAGTTCTGTGTTCTGTGCACAGAACTATGAATAGTTCTGTGCACAGAACTATGAATAGTTCTGTGCACAGAACTATTTATAGTTCTGTGGTACGGTGTGTTTTCTATGTTGAAACAACTGCATTGGAGAATTGACAACGTCGGTGCCTGCTACCTAACCTATAAATCATTGACTAACTATAAATAGTACAGATTATCATATCGTTACTTCGCTATGTACATAAGAACAAGAAACTAACACTGGATTTACTGGATTGGATGAAATGGATGCTCAGATAGATGATTTTTTCAATGAAATTAACGAAATTGCACCACCAAAACAACCAGAACCTAAAAAAGCTGTTGAAAGTGGTAAGTGTTGACAATGTAAGAAATCCAACTACTTGTTTCTATTTTGGATCTTTTTAAAGTGGCGCTGCCACTATTAACTATTGTAATTATTCTATTGTAACAGCTAGCTTGTCTTTTCTTAATATTTACGAAATACTTGATACGTTTTTTACCAATATATTCTTAAACCTGTCAAAAGCGTTTGACACCATATCAGCTGATTTTCTTTTTAAATGTGCTTGGTTTGCCGAACAACACACTTTTTTTTATCAAGATGGAGAAGCAGAAAGTCAAAAACCTTTCTCCTATTGTTTGAATCATACTTAAATGGTCGTATTTATGTTCCTTCTCCAGTTTGGAAAGAATGCCATGACGAACTCACTGGTTACTCTTACTACTGGAACTGTAAAACCGACGAAGTGACTTGGGACCCTCCTGCAGACTTCAAAGATCAAAAAAAGAACAAACCCACCTTGAAGAATGTTAAAAAACCTTCGGGTATATATATACCTCCAAAATCGTCTGAACTGTTTTCTGGCGCGACAAAAAAGTTACCCCAGGATAGTGTTAAAATATATTCCATAGGCGAAAGTTCTGTAAAAAAGGATGGGTCGAAACCACAGAAGAAGGCCCCTAAAAGACCGTTCCAGAAAGAAAGCGACTCTGAGGACGAGTAAGTAGTATTTCACTGCATTGTTTCAATGATCAGCAGTTGGGTAACAAGTTATTACCTTTTTTCAGAAGGATAGTGCTCATATCCTCATACGGGGGAGACTCTGATACAGATGAAGATGAAGAACCAATACAGAAAAAAATCAAAACAGTGAGTAAAATTGATACACATGCTGTTTTAAATTCCTTTCCTCTATGACAGGGGGCTCCAACCTTTTTTACTCAAGGGCCACATTGTAAATTTTCGGGGGATAGGCGGGACAGCAATATTTCAGGGCTGAAAGTCGAGCCCCCCCTCTAAACCCAGAAATTTTTTATAATTGAGTGCTCAGTGGTGGTTATTGAGATTTTTTTGCGTTAGTTTTTTCAAGTTTCTATGTTTCCTTATATAACTTTGTTGTTGGCTAAAAAATTCTCTGTTATAAAATAATATTTGTTCTAATAAAAGCACGGGATGATAAAAAAACAAATCTTTTCAATTTACTACAAAATGTACTTTATTGAATTTTAAAGACAACTCCACAATACATGTGTTTACAACAAGGAAGTGTGTAAAGCTTGAAAAAATTACTTTTTAGTGAGAGGATTGCATTTGTTTGCCACTTGATATTTCAGCCCATTTAGGGTCAAACTTTGTAATTTCGATCATTTGCATTGATTTCAAGTGTTCATCTGACAAGGACGATCTGTATTTAGATTCAACAAACTTCATTTTTGAAAAAGTCTGCTCACACTTGTAGGTAGATCCAAATAGAGAAAACATAGCACGAGCATGGTTTTTTATGTTTTTATAGTCTTTTTCTGGGAGAGAACTGTAAAATGAAAGTAGGTTACCTTCCTTGTAGCACTCCTGGAAATTGGTCTTAAGAGAGTCATTAGATGTTAACTCAATGACTTCAAGTTGAACTTCTGCTTCTCAAAAAGTGTGAGTTTAGTTCTAAAAGCTTTCACATGCAAGTATAAGCCACAAACAGAAGAGTTGTCACCTTGAAGTTCAGAAAGTTAATATGTGCCATAATGTCAACAAGAGAAGCCAATTTCCACACAAAGACACTGTCAGAAAGTTCAGCTTCAGGTAGCTTTACAGTGGTAGGGGACATCTGGGTAAGCGCAGTCAATTCCAGCAAGAAACGCTTTGAACTGGCGGTGTTCAAGGGCACTTGATCTAATGAAATTGACTGTTTGCACAACTACATTCATCTCTTCAGCTACATCTATGTGTTTGCCACACAACCCTTGTTGTTAAACGCCACCAGCTCTCTTTACAGAATTGCAAATGTTTCCAACTACTCCAGTTTTTGTGCCAGACATATTTTTCCCACCATCAGTGGTAACTCCTCTCATGCGTTTGAAGTCGAGCCCAAGATTAGAAATGGTTTCACTTATTTTCGCGAACATTTCGTCCCCAGTTACATCACTCTCCATTCTCCATAGAGTAAACGTCGGCCAACTCTTCTGTGATTGTAAAGTCACCGTTTACACCACGAACAAATAAAAGGACTTGGGCTGAGTCGGTGACATCAGTTGACTCATCAAGAGCGATTGAGAACCATTCAAAGTCCTTGCATGAGTCATTCAGGTGATTAACAACGTTATTTCCAAGATCTTCCGTACGACGCGCTACGGTGTTCGCGGACAAACTAATAGCATTGAAAAGTGATAGTTTATCAGGGCAGATTTCTTACACACTCACCAAGATGCAATCTTTCACCAGTTGTCCGCGGTAAAAGGTTTACCAGCTTTAGCCAGAATATGGCTGACTTTGAAACTGGCTTTTACAGCAGCTTCGTTTTGTTCAGATTTCTTGGTAAAAATTTGTCTCTGAATTGAAAGCGAATTTTTCACAGAAGCGATTTTATTCTCTCGTGGTTTGACTGTTAAATTGGAATACTTGCTCTTGTGTTTAGTTTCATAATGTTTACGGACATAAAATTCATTGAGAACCGCCACAGTCTCGTTGCAAATAAGAAATAACGCTTTATTATTGTTATTGATCATAAAATAATCATAGGTCCACTGTTTATTAAAGACACGGCACTCTAAATCAACTTTGCTTTTTTTTACAAGAAGCCATTGTTATGAACAATAGAACACAAAAATAATTGAAGACACTGTCCACCATCACTATGCACTTCGTGAAACATCAACCACTCAAACTAGTTGTTACTGTAACTGACGCCGGAAAGCGACTGGCGATAAAATAGAAAGAATTTAGAAAGCAAACAAAGCAATGAGTCATGCGGCAGGTTGGCGCGACGAGGTTATTTTGGTCCTGCCTCAGGTACAGTCAGGGTGAAGTACAGCAGTGCCAAGCTCTACCCTTACTCGTACAGTCCGTGACCACTTACTATCGCTCAAGGGTTGATCGCTACTTATTTACAGTTAGTTTTACACTATTTAGAACAGAAGTGACAAGTGAGAGACGAGAGCTGTTTTTATTTGAAGGTAGAAATGCTTAAAAGGAAGTATATTATCAGATAAAAATAGCTTTTGTTTTTCAGTATGCTAATTTTCCGCGGGCCGGAAAAAATCTGTTAGCGAGCCGTAGGTTGGAGACCCCTGCTCTATGAGATAGAGATACTTTTATTGTCAAAAGAAAAACATCTTGTCGACAGAAATTATTCTGTTTCTCAATGAAAAAATTATGATGAGAAGAAATCTAAGATGTTGTAATATAACACATGATGTTCAAGTTTTCAATCTGAACGTTCCAATTGACATGCCAATGATGATATACCGCAAGAGAACTCCAAGAAACTTGTCGAGATCTCGCGGTCTCTGAGGCAAAGATTACATTTGAGTCGCCTTTCTGGTATTTCAACTCCATAATGTTTCAGGTGGAGGAGGAGCCGTTGAAAGAAGCAAACGACAGTTATTTGTCGGAAGATGACGATGATATTGATATTTTGACGAAAATCCAAAAGCGCGCCCAAGAATTGAAAGAGTTGGGAGGTGAACTTCCAGCAGGGGTCAAAGAAGTAGTGGAAAACCCCAAACTTGAGGCAGAGGTCATGAAGAAAGAGAAAAAGAAGGATATTTCGGGGTTTTCATTAGTCGCCGGGTATAGCGATAGCGAGGAGGAAAACGAAGAGATAAAGTCAGTTTTCCTACCGAAAGCAGAACCTCCTCCTGTTTCCCATAGTACATTATTCCCCATAATGGAACCTATAGACGTCAAGGATTTTATAGAAGAACCCAAAGTGGAACCAGAAAAACAGCAAATATCCAACGGGGAAGAGTTCCACAGCAAAGCATTCCAGAGGAAACGAAGGATAGGCGTAGCTTTGGTGAACACAACGAAAAAGAAAGAGGATCCGATAGACGAGGAAAGAAAGGGACTCGGATTTGATAAAGAAGCAAGTTCTAGCCCGAAAAGCGATGTTGTATATCCGGGTTTTAAGAAAGGCGGGGTTATGTTCGTGAAGTCGGATGTTTTAAATCCCGACATTCTCAAAGATAAAGAAACAGACTGTGATGAAATTAGGAAAGTGGAAGAGGGGGTTATAAATAAAGGAGAGGTGGAGCAGATGTATTCCACTTTGAATGAGAAGCTGTTTTTCCTAAATGGAGGAAGGCCATCCATTTCACCAGTGCAAACAATGGTTATCCAAGCAGAAGTAAGTTTCACACACACACATACGCTTATGCCAACCCCCCACATACCCCCTGCTCGCACCCACCCCAGATCTCCCTTGCCCCTACCCCGCGTCCACCTCTAAAAACCCTTCTCCATCCTGTACCACCCCCAACACCCTCTCCCCCTACCCTTACCCACACTCACCCGTACCCTTGCCCCCCAACAATCCTCTTGCGCTTTGCGCACACTCCCCAACAACCTCTCCTCCGCCCCGCACCCATGCCCCCTCACCACTACCCTCACTAATGCTATGGCCAGTGACAGCTTCGAGTTCCTTCACGTTTGTTCATTAAATAATCGTGATTCCAGATGTTGTTCATTGCCATGAAAGACGGAGGATTGAAGCTCTCTTACTTACAAAAATGGTTGACTGACACTTGCAGCGAATTGATAAAGCTGGAAAAAGAAGCGACGCCCGAGGGGTGGCTTTTGCAATGGGATAGGTATGAACGCTATGACTTTAATGTGTTTCTCACCTTTTACTTTCTCCTTCAGTCCTGTCATTCCTCTATTGTTTTATAACTTTGACTTTTCAAGAGACGATCTTCAGCTGTTCAAGGTGAGTTATACTTCGAATTTTTTTTTTGTGCTTGGATGGGTTGATACACATCCAAAGATAGATCTCTGGGTGTCTGCAATATTGAATTTAAAGTGACGTTAGCTCAATCAGTTGAGGAAAACTGCTTCTAAATTCAAAGTTGAGCTGAACTTACATAAATACAAACATTGCAAGTTGAATAAGAGCTTGTAAAGTGACATGACGTCACTCTGAATCCAATATTGGGAGGGTTTGCTGGAAAGAATACGGAAAATAAAGTGACTTTCCTCTAAATCTAATATGGCGGACTCCAAAAGATGGCTGACTATGTTTTTTATGCACCCACATAAAATGTAAGGACTCACGGGGAAAACATTCAAAATGGCTGAAAACAAGATAGCTACCGTGCCAATACAGGGTGTTTCCTAACAGCGGTACGAAACTTCAGAGGGTGATTCGCTTATTTAGTCCGAACTAGATCGAAATTGCTATGAACAATTCCAACGTTAAAGTAAATGAGCACGACTGCAATCGATTTGTCATTGATTGTCTGACATCTTCAAAAATACCTGGAGTATTCCTTATAACATTGCAATTGTCAATTATTCGATTCCTCAAGTCATTCACATCTAGTACAAGAGTTTTATGAACATGACATCGTAAATAGAAATTTAGAGGATTCATATCAGGACTGCGAGCTGGCCAATGTTGAGGTCCTGCACATCCAATCCAGCAATTAGGGTAGGTGATGTTGAGATGCTGACTAGCAAGAACACTGTACCAAATAGTACCAAGCAGACTGCCGTGCACTGCAGTTTTTTTAAAACTTCAACGCCCTGTGTATCTCAGACCTAACGAGTAACCCTCTGAAGTTTCTCACCCTGTATAACTAAAAATTAAAAATGAAGTAATGGTAGAAAAATTTTTGAGATCGTTCTTTTATTTATATGCTCTATAAGGAAGAAAATCAACTGTAAATTAAATCAGTCCCATCCATTTATCACATCACAAATTTCATATTATGTAAAAGCTTGATTCGTAATAACAACCATGGAATTTTATTGTGGGAATTCTATAATTTTCATCACGGATAGTGTTATTGACTTTCATCAAGTAACTGATCAGGGTATTCATAATTTGAAAGCTTGGCGCGAGATTTGTAGATATACAGGAATACAATATACGCGGGAGGTCTGAAAAGTTTCCCATTTAACAAAGATACAAGACAATTTTTCAGGTCTTTTTAATTTTCAACATAGTCTCCTTTCAACCCCTACACCCTTCTCCCAGCGATGCTCTCATCTCTGTAACCCGTCCAAATAGTATTCGGCGTTTTTCTCTGCAAAATAATTATTCACGAAGGTAATTGCTTCTTTATTTGACGAAAGTGTTTGTCCTCCGAGCGCAATTTTTCAGATGAGGGAACAAAAAGAAGTCGCTTGGGGCTAGATCTGGTGAGTAAGGCGGATGCCTTGGTGAAACGGGATTTTCTTTTTTTGGAGAACTTTAGCGATGTTTTCTTCCGTAATTGCAAAATTTCACTGTGGTAAATGATGGTGCAGAGTCCCCAGATACAGAATCCAACTCATCTTCGATTGGCGTAGGCGTATTGCCTTTCAAAAGAAATATTTAATGACAGCTCTATACTCGTGTCCATTTTCATAAAAACACTCACATCAACTCACTCAAACGACTGACGGCGATTTAAAAACGGCTGAAACTATGGTGGGTAACTGTCAACGGATGAGCAACGAAATTCACTAGCTTTTATTTACGAGTGCTGCCATCTTCCTGTTGAGCTCGGAAACTTTTCACACCACCCTCGTGTAACTTGATCTTGTCGTGATTCTACAAAAAATATGTGTTTTTATGGAGTGGGTAAATTTCGCGACAAGCTTTTATATCATATAAAAAGTCGGGTTGCAGTTTAACGAATTTGTAACAGAAAGTTTATTAGAACTATGGAATACAAGTCAATTCACTAAATTTACTTTTAAAAAAACCTCAAAGGTGCGATTTCGTTCTCTCCTGTTCATGCCTCCCCACTCACAAGCGATTTTGGTGAAATTGGGGATACGTGTAAAGAAAAGTTAATAGCAACATTTAATTTGTCTCTAAATCTTTGCGTTGGGGAGAATTTTTCAATGAATTACTGAAATACTGGACAACTCATGGATTGATAGGGACTTAGTGCATTTTTCTCCTTTCCTTGCACCTCGAACACGTTGGTTTTTCATCTCCATCCACAGTTTTTTCTCATGTGAAAGAATCTAAGCATTGTGATGAGCTCAATTGGCCAGTTCTTTGTGGCATAGGGGGAGACAAACCCCAGAAAGGATCGAAGGTTACTGATGAGTGTCCACAGTGTGCACTTCATCGTGGATTTTGATTGACCAGCGAAATTTTTTACAATCTTACAGTTGTACATCCTCAAATATCTCAGCCATGATTCTTGTGCTTTTCCGCTGTCGCTCAATTTTTCGTCAGTCTCTAAAATATATCGAAGGAACTCCTGGGCGTCTTGATGGGCATAAACTATGAATCGAGGGGCAGATCTTTGAATCTGACTTTTTAAGTGGACTGTATTTCTCATTTGTTATTCTTTCATAATTCCAAACAATTCAATACAGTAGATTGTACAGTTATGCATATGCATTTTATTGTCACACCAAATAAGACCATAAGACCTAGAAACTAGAAGTTTTCAAGGGTTCTAACCTAGGGGGTACAATCAGTGGAAGTATATTTTCAAGAGGTACGCGACATAAAAAGGTTGAGAACCCCTGTTTTATAGACGCCAATGCTGTTCTTTTTCTCTTTGCTTCACAAGATTATCAGTCGATACGAGGGTTGCCATTTATATTTCGGGATTTGAGAACAAAAACAATTAATCATCGAAAATCACTTTATTGTTTTTCAAAAGATTCCCTATGATGATCTATACACTTTTGCTTGCGTTTGAACCAATTGTCGAAGAACTTTTGCCACTCTGATTTAGGTATCCCCAAATCATGCAGAGCAGCAACAGCTTCTTCAGGTGTCAAAAAACGTCGACCTCTCAGTTTGCTTTTTACGTACGGGAATAAAAAGAAGTCATTCGGACTATACGGCGAATGACTCATCAAATCGATGTTTTGGGTACTCAAAAATGCAGTTGTTTGAGCCGATGTGTGAGAGCTCGCATTGTCGTGGTGAAGAGTGATCCGGCTTCGGCGGTTGGTTTTTTGATTTCTTGGAAGACAACTGGCAAACAAATGGTTGTATACCACTCAGAATTGACTGTTCTGCGTTGTTCTAGTGGTACGGTTGCGACATG